>ML808271.1:101777-157284 GCA_009831015.1 Picea engelmannii
ATTGTGAGGCAATAATAGACTAATTTTTAGCATGAGGGAACAAACATTACAGAAGGCAACTGATCATCTTGCTGATCGCCACAAAGTTAATGTAATTTCAATCCTCCCTACTTCACTGGTTCTCTGCATTCCCCTCACTGCAAGAAGGAGACTCCGTAGTTAAAATCTTGTCTGAAATTACAGTGTAGCTGACCTTCCATCTTGTGGTTTTGCAAGGAAGCGTGATTTTTTAATTTTTTTTTGAAGTATTTTAATTTTATTGCATAACATCTTATTGCCATGGTTTTCGTTAGTTTTCTAATCAAATTTCGAAATGATTAGAAATAGAATTATATTAAATCTCTCATTACAAACAAAATTACTTATTCAATTGGTATTTTCTGTACAAACAAACTTACTTATTCAATTGGTATTTGCTGTATAGGAAGAAAAGTGTTGTAATGAGGTAGTATATTTTTTTTTTAAATGGTGGGATATTTAAGGGGAATTATAATAAATTGTTCATTACAAACATTCTCTTATTAGTCCCTCTAGAAGTAGTCCCTCTAGAAGGAGTAGAGGGGTTATAGCTATCTATAATTGGTTGACTTCATATTAATTTGTCCTTTCACTATCTTTTCTATTTTCAATGTTTTAAATGTTTAGATATTCAAAGTTTTGAGCATTCACAGTCTTTTTGAATTTTTATTATTTTTATTTAAATGTTTATATATCCAAAGTTTTGAGCATGGACACTACTTAAATAGGCCTAACACAATGCATTTTTTTTTAAATGTTTACATAGCGCGAGTTTATTTAACAGGCTTAACAACATTAAATGTTTAATTAACAGACTTGACAGTCTTAAATGTTTACTTAACAAGTCTATCACAATACATTTTTCTTCAATTTTTGGATACAATCTTATATGCAGTGAATTTGGGCAATATTGTTGTCCACCGACACTCGCATAGTCGACTATAATGATGGAATTGCTTCTACATCATATGTTTCATATTTCTTCTATATTTGGAATGCAATCTAGTCATCATTGAAGATACATATATTCTTCATTGGTTCACTAGTTGTTGCTTGCTCACTGGTTCGTTGGTTCGTTGGATGTTGCTTATTGTTGTTTGCTTCAAATTTTCAAAGTTCAGGTCCTGCAGTTGCAATTGGACATCTTGGTGCTTGCTCATTGGTTTGTTGTTTGTTGTTTGTTCTTGTTTGCTTCAATTTTGTAAGGTTGAAGTCCTGCACCTGCAATTCGACCCGTTCTTTCACTTTGCAGGGTTAAAATCTTGCACCCTTGTTTGCTTCAAGTTTGCAAGGTTGAAGTCCTGCACCCACAATTGGACATGTTGTTGCACTTTGCGGGGTTGAAATCTTGCACCCGCAATTGGACCTGTGATTCTATCGTCCATCATTCACAAGTAAGTTTCAATACCATAGTTTCATTCCTATTCATTGTTTACTGCTTACTATTTACAGTTTGCAAGTAGGAATGTTCAATACTAGGAGGTGCTGAAAATCAAAATAAATATAAAAAAATCTAGAAATAACAACTGAGTGAAAATGCTCTTACAAAACATCCTTAAATGTGACTAATGAGATCAAAGAAACATGAATGTATTACTATCCCCGAAAAGTGTTCAAAAAGAAAGCTTGTTACCTTTGCAAAATATTCGTGTAGAAGAAAACTGCAGCTAGGTATAGAAGGGCTAAGTATGGTACAAAGCTAAGCAAGATGCAAGAAAATTCGACAACATTGTCAAGCATTATCCATCTTTATCATTGACATATTTCAATAAGTTATAAAAAAAACGTTCCAGGACCTGAAATGCAAATCCCGATTCCAAAACGACCTAAGCCCAAACATTAATTTTGATTTCTAAGTATCCTCTCACATGATCAAATGAACTGGAAAACCAAGAGAAGACACAATCAATCTCAGATGATTACTATTCCAATTAGAACTCTTGTAAGGGTTAAGACTTTCAATAGTTGCTAAGAAGACGAAAAAAAGATTGTTAAACCGTCAAATTTCTTTTGGCCATTGGGCTTGACACACAGAAAATTGTTGGGATGGTATTTTGCGATTTCCTAACTAAGTTTTCTTATAATATTTGGGAACAAGAAAAATTCTCTAAACCACTGGCCTAGATTATCCATATTGTATACATAATTCAATTATACAAGAGAAACCGATGTGGAACAGACTAAGCACTTTTCACATTTGATCAATTCACAGATCAAAACATTCAGAATAACATATAGGCGCAAAGTCACTTCTTGAACTATTACAAGACCATAATCTAAGATATTTACCTGTGCATGTGGATAAAAACACTTGAAATGGCTAAAAGAGATCAATACCCATATATTGGATCCTGTCAGGTCCTTCTGATGATTCTTGATATGTTGCAATGGCATAAACAAGACAAATTAGAGGGAGATAAAAGTTGATAGCATCAATAATATGCTTTATGCATTTTGTTACATTCGTCGAGCCAATGAGGCTTATCCGTTACAGGGGTTCATATCAGAACATGACATAAAAAGAATAGACAAATCCATGTAAATCCTACTGGATTCATTATTCGATCAAACTCAGAGATGGTTCAATAACTATATCCAAACAATGGAGGAACGTGAAAAATACTAAAACAAAAAATGCATGAAAAAAAATCAAAATGCAGTTTAGTGACAGAAGTCATACTTCTTCTTGATCTCCTTTATTGGCAAGTTAAATTCTTAGTGGGCACTAGAGTTTGAACACTAGTTTCTTTGTAAATTATGGGATGGGGATCAGCAGACTTGTGAGAAATAAGATGTGTAATCGCAGGATTAGGGGGATTGTGAGAAATATCTTTTTTTCATAAAAAAACTAGTCTAAACTATACAACATTTAACACAAAACATAAAAAGAAGAGTTACAGCCATTACAACATTTAACACAAAATATAAAAAGAAGAGTTACAACTCTTGAGTACAATTTGTTGTGTTTGTTCCAGAAGACCCAAAATAACCTTTGCTCGATAATACATAACATAAAACAAACTAAATTAAAATTAAATCCATGAAGAGCATTGAGGCACCTCAAGTTCTTGGCTCTTGGTTGGGTTCCTCATGACATGTAGCATTTGGCTAATTCATATTCAAAGCAAGAATCCTTTCCACTAGTGACCAATGCCAATGTTGAGCCATGAAGACCATCTTGAATATCTACTTTTGAATATGAACGTGGAGAAATCTCACTCAAGGGAGAATATTTGAGTCCCTGGGATATTGAGGAACTCAAACATTTGATTCACCTGTGAAGTCATCGAGTCCACTTTCAAATTTAATTTCAGAAATTTGGTTCAACATGTTTGCATGAAGGATTGCATTACTTTCTCCAACACTTGAAGAAATATCAATGAATCATTGTTTCAATGACAAACCAAACGTTATCATGAATTTCAAGTTCCAGTTCCATTGGTACTTTCCCCTCCCATTCCTCATACCATCCACACCACTAGAAATCCAAAGACACCACAATTTATAGAGAACTTGTCATCCCATGCTCACACTAGTGCCAATGTTGAGCCATGGAGACCATATTGACTATCTACTTTTAATATCAACTCGGAGAAGTCTACTTTTGAAAATGAGCTTGAAGAAATCTTGGTTAAAGGAGGGGATTGAGTTCTTTCTCTTGGGATATTGAAGAACTAAGAAATTCAATTAAATAGTGAAACCATAGATTCCACTTTCAAATCTAATTCTAGAAATTTGCTTCGTTGGATTTTGCGTGAAGGCCTACATTTCTTTCTCCAACACCTAAAGAAGTCTCAATTGAATCATTGTTTCAATGTCTTGAAGTTCCACTGATATTTTCCCCTCCCATTCCTCATGCCATCAACAACATTGCAAATCCAAAGACACCACAAGTTGTTGAACTTCTCTCATCCCATGCTCACACTTTTCATGCCAATTCTCATCAAGCTCACATCTCACACACCCATCTCCTTTGTGGTGGACATAACAAGCTCAAGGAGTAACATATGCTAGAATGGGTATACCTCAAGGACATCAAAGGAAATTTCCTCTAGAGACTTGAGTTAGGTCATCAAGAAACTCTTGTTAGTGTCATTGTCACTTGCTCCCAAGATTGCATTACCAAAGCAAAGGTTGGGGATGAGGGAGGAAGAAACACCCATAGTCGTAGACCAGAACTCCAAAACCAAAAAACCACATGAAAAATTGTGTCTCACCATGGAATCCTTAATTAGCATATGAAACAAAAAAATAAGGCATTGTAATTTGGAGGATTCAATGCCCATAAATTCCTATCTCAAGTTTTGTGTGAAAAGACACTCAAGGATCCAACACATTTTGATTGTAATGGATATGACTATCATGGGAGAAGAGAATAAAAATACCCCATTTTATTTGAAAATTGCCTTCGTTCCTATTCATGCCAAGGCTGGCTAGAAAATCAACGTCTTCACCCCCTTATTTGGATATTACCTTCATTCCTACCCATGCCATGGTTGGGCAGATGATTGTCGTCTTGATTGTGAGCTCTTAATACTTGAAAAAATATGATTGCTTCAAATTACTTAGCCATAACTAGAATGTGATGAATAAGGTGTGATTACCTTCATTCCTACCCATGCCAAGGTTGGCCAAATAATCAATGTCTTGATTGTGGGCCAGATAAATTATATTTTTAGTATTTACTTTATAAATTATACTTTTAATCTATATAATTTGAGTGGGCTTATTGGCTAAAAACATAGATTTTTTCAATGCACAAAAATTAGAATATGAAGAGAACATAGATTTTTTCAATGCCCAAAATTTAGAATATATGCATGTAAACAAGGTATTGTTAACTGATAAAGAATAATAGTCTGAGTGAAAATATTAATATCTAAATAAAGTCTATATAAAATATATTTACCAAAAAAAAACATTTACATTTTATTTTATTTTTAATATTTAATAAAATTATAATAAAAATAGAAAATAATTAAAATAAATTTAAACTCATTTTAATGTTTAAAAACCACTAGATATTATGAGAAACCAAACTATATGTTAATGTGTTACACACAAATTACGTTTTCCTCAATAACACTATACAAATGCAACATTTCAACCATCAATGTGTTACACACAAATTATGTTTTCCTCAATAATACTATACAAATGCAACATTTCAATCAAACTCCCAAAACATTACATTGATATTGCAACCAAACCTTGATTGGTAACCAACAATAAGCAATACATAAAAATATAGGTATACAGTGCCCAACTTATTCTTAGCCTTGTTTATCTCAACGTTGTGATCTTCTTTCTTGAGCTACCACTTGCCCAAGCTATCAAATCTCTTAAACTAATGCGATGAACTCTATCTCTAGCTATTGCAAGTTTTCCATTATTGAGTTACTTCAAGTTGGCTGATATTGATTTTCTCCAAGTTGCTCATTGTCAAGCTACACAATGTTGCCTTCAAATGAATTTGAATGGTCATTTTATAGACTTCAAACCTCTTGGAGTTCATTGATCGTAGTTGACTATGTCAATAAAGTCATTGTTCAACAACAATCAAGGCACATCGTAGGGTTCGAGTGTCACTATAGTGGCATTCTCTTTGATCTTTCTAGCTTTAGCAACCATCGTTTGTCTTTCCTAGACAAATCCATAATCTCACATGTATCATATACACACATTTTACATGAGATATCAACATAATAATTTTAATAATAAATATTTTGTTTCAAACTTATTTAATATAGAAATTAGATTTCACAAGTATGAGACTCTTCTCATAATGTTTGGATGTTTCATGTAATAGCACCTAGTCTTCATTATGGACTCACAATCATTGCCATATCGAAGACAATTATACATGTAATATGAATTTTCAATCAACCAAACAATTGTAAGTATTCATGCGTATAATCCTTCCACTGTAATATTTACAACAACCCGAGAAGTGATCTAAGAATTATAACACACTAATGATTCAATCACTTCCCATTGCATATCATATGAACTGAAATGAAACTATCATTAATTATATATTCATTACAAGCATGCATCCACTTAATGCATCTAACATATGACCAACACAATTTATAATTGTAGGATCACTATTTGTATGATTTCATAGTTAATTATGCATATTTATTCAATGCATCCTCTCATTGAGTCAAACTTACCATAATTCAAGCTCATGTGTTTTACCAAGATAGGTTGGAGGACCAAACCAACACTGTTATGCATCATCCAAAAACTTCACTACTACTTGTTCAACCATTTGGATACCTTCCTTCTCCACCCAAACACGACACTAGGAATATGATCTGTTAGTGGTCTTGAATGTTGGAAAAGTGGTTACAGTCCAAAAGATCGATTACAAATAGGAAGAACATTGGATATTTGTGTAGTGCTATAGTCATTTTCCAATTCTCACACGCTATGGTTGTTTGACATGGAATTTAGTTTCACATGGTATACAAATTCATAACATGAATGTAATTACTCATTCACTATAGTTGTTACTATTAACCAACTCAATCATGACATAGTAACTCATGAATTCATTACAAAGATTCTAACAATCTTTACATATTAGAAGATTCCTTCATTTTTCATAGCCCATCTAAGTATCAATGGAATACATGCATTCAAACATTCATATAAACATATCAATGAAGATATCAAGTATGGTTGATGGATTTCTTACACAATTCCTTTCAAATCACATGTTATATTGGCATGATTATTTTTCATACCTGCATGGTTGCCATCAACATTCCTAATGAGCTAATGCCTCATGTAAACTCACATGATACCTTCATCAATTACTTTACAAGCATCATCTTGTCCTTATCCTTTTCATGAGGTTGTCTATCATAGGTAGTTACGTTATTAACATCCTCAACCATTCCTAACCATACAACAATCAACAACCACACCAGTTATCATGTCATATTCATTGCATGTGTCACAACACTCTTAATCAATAAACAACATCATATATTCTCTAGTATATATCCATATGCACTCTACCACATGTAATCTCTCAATGTGTCTATTAGTGCAAATGTATTCCAACCATTTTTCTCTCTTGTATTTATTAACATTCCCATGCCTTAACTATTCATGCATAGTAGCTTTCTCAATATAGAAAAATATAATAGAACAATAAGAAAAAAGTCAAGGAATTCTCCCTTCTATGTCCTCTCTACATAGCATAGAATTCCACAACATATTTAATAAAATCCATGGTCTTTCTTCCATTCACATAATAAATCATGAGTTGCGATGTTTTCATCTAAGTATCAATAATTAGTTCATGCGCCTAAGATATAATTTCTACTTCAAAAGCATATAATTCTACTTTAGAAAAAAGTAAAGTTTAAGGTGAGAAAAAAAAAACTTTCACATTTCATGTTTGCTTTGCTAGCCATATGTGTTATTTATTGTTGCAATCCAACTATTGGTAAATTTGCAGTTTCCTATGATGGTTTTCACTTTATTTACCTCTCATGTTAATCTAGATTCAAACATGTTCTAATCAAGCCTTCAATGACCCATTTTCCAGTATGCATGGCATCATGCTCTGCAACCCTTATTACTTTGTTGCTTTATTTGATGTAGTCCACATATCAAAACAAGAAAGAAAACTTGTAAAGTTCAATTAGAATGAAGTATATTGAACATATGAATTATATGTAAATCAATTTTATTGAAATATTCACCCTCAAATTAAAATTCAAATGAGTTAGAATCAATCAAATTCAAATTTGACTATTTCTCATAGCAGGTAGATTCAAATTCAATCAACCATTTTTACAATGATAACATATAATGTTATTTTAGACAAATGAATGCTTGTTCATTTACATGTTCACACAATGTGTTATGGGTGGATTGTAGGTATTGTATAAAACACACACTCAATACTTCTTCACCAAAATAAAGCTTTCTGGTTTAAGTCTATTCAAGAGTGGTAATAATATTACAAAAATTCCCACAATAAAAAACCATTTACAATTTTTTTTCTTCTAAACGTAATGAAATAGTTTAGAATAATCTCGATAAGAAACCGCATGCATCAATTCTTTTCTAACTCTAGTTTTACCAACTTTACCAATTAAAGGTCTAATGGAATAATATCATTCAAACTGGGGATTCTCTTCTACATTTTAATAAGAGCATGATTAGCTATATTAAATTCTATGCAATACTTAAAATTTATCAAAACATTTCTGGGACTCTTGGCCAATTCCTCCTCAGGGCATGAAAACCTAATGGAACAACATGTTTGTGTTCCGTGAGATGTTGCAATCTTGTTTAGGCATGGATTAGGTGACCACATTGTCCATCCGCTCCCAAGGCATGGTTTCATAAATTGGACCCTTAAATCCAAATCTTCCATTGCTTATGACTGAGCAAAACCCTAGTTCTCGAAATCAATGAAAGAAACAATTTCTGAGGCATGGGACCTGGGAGTGAGGGTCTCTCTAGTTGAAATCCTATGCCAAGAATCCAACGAAGATGACGGTTCCTCAATCTGAGTCTCATTTTTCATTATATTCCCAGTTGCAAGTCACATCCCAAACCATTTCGGGGACTCTTGGCCAATTCCTCCCCAGGGCATAAAAACCTAACAGAGAAGCATTTTTGAGTTCCGTGAGATGCAACAAGATTGTTTAGGAATGGAATAGGTGACCACATTATCCATCATTTCCCGTGGTATGGTTTCATAAATTGGACCCCTTAATCCAAATGTTGCATGGCTTCAAACTGAGCAAAACACTAGTTCTCAAAATTGCTGAAAAAAACAACTTTCGAAGCATGGAACCCAAGAGTGAGGGGTTCTCTAAATGAAATACTATCCTAGTAATCCATAATAGTGAACGGTTCCTCAATCCAAGTATCGTTTTTCATTTTATTCCCAGTTGCAAGTTACATCCCAAACCATTTTGGGGACTCTTGGCCAATTCCTCCTCAAGGCATAAAAACCTAATGTATCAGAATTTTTGAGTTCCGTGAGATGTTGAGAGATTTTTTAGGCATGGAATAGGTGATGACATTTTCCATCCTCTCCCAAGGCATGGTTTCATAAATTGGACCCCTAAATCCAAATGTTGCATTGCTTCTTACTAACAAAAACCCTAGTTCTCAAAATCAATAAAAACAACTTTCGAGGCATGGGACCCGAGAGTGAGGGATGCTCTAGCTGAAGTTGGGTCTCAAACCAATCAAACCATTGCAAGATCGGTCGCACTGAGCTTGACAAAAACCCATAGGGGACGAAGAGAGAGATGATGGAGCAGGAGATCCTATTAAAATGTTGCTCGAGGAAGCCCCCACGCGATAAAAGAACGAAATAATGGACAACTTCGTGCAGATACTTTGAAGGCTTCCCACAGGAGAAGCATATTCATCAAGCAGCCATGAAACCCCCTTCAAGGTACAGGTAAATTTTGATATTCCATTATTTGAAGGATTGATAGATGCGTATGTTGTAGATAAATGGTTGAATCTGCTCGAAGTTTATTTTTCGGTCCACAATTTTTCAAATAGGGAAAATATCACTTTTGCACTCCAAAAGGTCATTTCTCATGTTAAAGACTAGTGGGATACTTACTCTGAGAAAAGGGTCGTAGAGGAATCTCCAATGTTTGTGGTGTCGTCGACATGGGATTCCTTCCTAGACGCCATTAAAGAACAATACTACCTTGTTGGAAGATACAAGGACCAGTACACCAGATGGACCACCCTACATCAAGAAAGGGACCAGACAGTACCATATTTCACCAATATTTTCCATACCCTGCGCACCAAATTGGGTATCAAAGACTATGAGCGTCATATGGTGCTCAAATACCGTGGTTGTTTGCATAGATACATTCAAACATAAATAGAGTTTCTGGACATTACCTCATTGGGCACGGCTTATAGATACATGGTTAAGATCGAGAAGAAATTTAAGAAGAAAAGGCAAGAGTATGGATCTGCAAACCCCTCACAGCCAAAGCAGGGAAAAGGCAGCCCCAACCCACACAGCAAGGGACCAAGTCGAGATGGTCACCCTCAGGACAACCAGTCCAAGCCACAACACAATAAGGGCAATGAAAAGACAAAGAAGGACACGATAAAATGGTGTGAGTACCATAAAATCCCTTGGCACAACACCGAATAATGTCGCTCCAAGCAGTCACTCATGTTCGAACTGAAGGCTTCAAAGTGACAGGATGATTCTGATTTTAAATCAAATACTAAAGGAGAAAAGTGGATTATCGATGTTGAACCCAGTGCCACTGTCGCTACCACCAAATCCTGACCAAGTGAACCAGAATAAATAGATGAAGGAAAATGCCTCTTTCACTCACAGATGTGGGTAAAGGAAACTTCACTTCATTTCATTGTCAATAGCGAGAGTCAGAAGAACTTAATTTCAGCAGAGGTCGTCAAGCGGCTGGACTTTCCAACGACACCACACCCGTGGCCCTACACCATCGGTTGGCTTCACTAAGGAAGAGATCTTTGTGTCAACCAACAATGTTGTCTTCCCTATGACATCAAGCCTTTCAAAGATGAGGTATTGTGTTATATTTCTCCCCTTGACGTTTGTGATGTTCTTTTAGAACAACCATATTTGTGGAAGCATCATGTTATGTATGAGTCTAGACCCCGAAATGTTATTATTAATTTGGGTAGAAAATTGTACAAGATACCATAGGTATCATTGCCTATTGTTATTTCTTTAATCTCTGCTAAGCAATGCAGTAAGGTCATCTCATAGATTGAGAAGTTTGTATTCTTTTTTATCTGTTCTCACAGTAAGCAGAAGGTCGTCGCCACATTCATGGCCTCTACATAGAGCCTCTCTTTGTAGAAGAAGGAAGTGGACGGGATCATGGAACAATATAGAGACATCTTCTCCTCACCTACAAGGGTACTGACACACTGCCAAGTCAAGCATCCAATTGATCTGACCCCCGGTGCACCTCTACCTAATGGACCAGCCACTTTCATGAGGTTGATGGATGATCTATTGAGACCCTTCACCAACTCCTTTGAGGTGGTATATTTGGATGACATCCTCATCTTTAACATAATGTGGGAGGAGCACATGTGGCATATTCAACAGGTTTTGAGCAGTCTGCGGTAGCACAAGCTATATGCCAACTTGGAAAAATGATATTTTGGCATGAACAAGGTCCAATACTTGGGCTACATTGTTGATGAGAATGGGGTACATGTTTATCCAACTAATATCCAAGTCATCTGTGACTTTCCATCCCCGACCACACTAACCGAGCTTCGGAGCTTCTTAGGACTAGTCAAATTCTATCAACGGTTCATGTTGGGATTCTCCCATATTCATGGGCCCTCATCCAAGTGACCAAGGGAGATGATAGGGCCAAGTTTGTGTGGGGGAAGGATAAGCAATGAGAATTCTATTATCTAAAGCATTGCTTGTGCTCAGCTCTAGTACTCTCCTTGCTCGATTTGCAACAACCGTTAGAGATTGAGATAGATGCATCTAACTATGTTGTGGGCATAGTTCTGACTCAGCATGGGAATCCGATGGAATACCATGGTGAGACACTCTCTGATACTGTCCATAAATACCCCACCTATGACAAGGAAATGTATTCCATTGTACAAGCCTATCGTCAATGGAAACATTACATTCTGGGAAAAGAGACGATCATACACATTGATCACAAGCCTCTACAGTTCATAAGTGGTCCACCTACCTGCAACAGTTCCATCTCAATATCAAGTATAAGACAAGTATCTCAAACAGGTTCTTTGACTGCCTCAGTCGGCCTCCTGTGGATGCACTCACCATTGTGCTCCATTCCTGTGGACATTAAGCATCTAAGTGGACCCAACTTTATCAGCAAGATCCATACTTCGCCACCACCTATCATCTATTGGGTATAGGCGCGACTGTCATCGATTTTCACATTCATTATAGAATATTATGCCACCTAGGACATCTATGTGTTCCTACAAGTGAGCATGCAAAGATGATTTGGGAACAGTCAGGTGGCAGGACATTTTGGCGTGGAGAAAATTGTGGTCGTTCTTTAGAAACATTTTTATTTGCCAAAACTTCGACAGGACATCAACAAGTATATCAAATCTTTCACTGCCTATCCCATTGCCAATCCAACCATCAAGAAGCAAGGCTTATACACCCCTCTTCCTATTCCCGAGAAGCCTTGGGAATCCATCTCAATGGATTGCATGTCTGGCCTATCATCCACCAAGCAAGGAAATGACTGTGTATTTGTGGTCGTTGGTCGATTTTCGAAGATGGTCATCCTCACAGCGGTAGATACTACTAATATATTCTTCGAATGAGTGTGGTTCCACTTTGGGATACCACGGACCATCATATCCTACCAGGACAATAGGTTCCTCAACACATTTTGGTCGAGTCTTTGGTCACTGTTGGACACCAAGCTTACAAAATCCACTTCTTTCTACCCCCAAACCGATGACCAAACAAAGGTCGACAATTGTATGATTGTGCACATCCTACGCATGTACAATTATAAGCATCCACATACATGGGAAGAGAGTCTCCCCTATGTGAAACACAATAACAACAGGGCTCTCCATAGCTCCATCGGCCATATCCCATTTCAGGTGGGTTTGGAATTCCAACCCTTGGGACCCATTGATGTTGCACTTCCTCTTTCCACCACACAGATAGACTCTTCCCATGATCAATCTGCGATCAACAAATCCACCAAATTCATTGAGCGGATTCAGCACATCCGCCAACAAGTCTAGGATATTTTGCAAAAATCCAATGCTAAGTACAAGCAACGCCATGATCAACACAGGTTACCACACCATTTTCAGGTTGGTGACAAATTTTGGTTACATTTGTATAAGGAGCGTCTCACGGGGCCCCATCGGAAGCTTCACCCACTTCGTTATGGGCCTTACACTATCACCAAGTTTGTGGGTAGGAATTATTTTGTTCTCAACACTCTACCTTTCCTTGGTCTGCATACAGTGTTCAATGTGAACCTCCTTCGGCCATATTTTCCACCATTATTGGACACCTCAGAGATTACAGAACCGATGAAACCAACAGATCTCAACCCTAGCTGCATGGAACAAGAATCCACTGATTAGACAGTGGAAATATAGGTCAAGGGCACTTGCCAACAGAGGATCCAGCTGTATCGAGTTTTCAAGGCAGGGCAACTCCTACACCAAGGAAAGTGGCTCACCGAGGGACAAATCCAGCATAATTTTCCTCACCTGATGGGGGAACTCAACACAATGGAGACCATTGCTTCCTAATGGGGGAGTATTGATCCAGGTGGATATTGGTGGCCACCCACCTATTCCAATTGGCTCCTCTTATCCGTTTTTGTTCAACACGTTCTTTCATACTTTTTTGTAATTGTGGGTTCTACACTTATGGGGATGTATGAAACCCCACACATCCTCTAGGGGGATACTAATGGCCTCTCACCTAATCCAACTTTCTTATTTTGTATGTTATCATGTCATCACATCTTGTTGTACTTCCAGGGCCTCTTTGGGGCCCTAAACATTGTTTTTTTGGCTCACCACAGTCAAACTATAGATGAATTAAAAGTTTGATGGTGGAATGTGTAGTTCTCTGAAAGACCTTAACAACGAGCTATCACGCGCCTAAAATAGAGGTCGTGTGCAAAAGTTACAACCCTGGGAAGTTGAGGTACCAACTTACACCAACTTAACCATAGGGTACCACATGACTTTTGGCGTTTCACCTTCTAGGGTTAAGTTTTCGGATGTCTAGGGTCTGGGCATTCATGAGTAATATAAAAAAGGCCTTTGGAGCCTCATTGTAATCCATTCTACCCAGACAGATGCTCGTAGTAGCCACATATCTTCTTAGAGATAGCTACCACCATTCGAGCAAGTGTTTCAGTTATGTAGTTTTACAGTTTCAACCTATTTCATTATTCAATAGAAGATATTGTTCACTGGATATCTATTTTATTCTTCATATCTTTGTGTTTATCGTATTCAGTCTGTTAATCAGTTCGTTCATATCCTAAATCTAGATCATAAATCCTATGTCGGGAATCCAACGGAGATGAAGGATCCTCAATCCAAGTCTCATTTTTCATCATATGTCAAGTTGCAAGTCACATCCCAAACCATTTCTGTGACTCTTGGCCAATTCCTCCTCTGGGCATAAAAACCTAACGGAGCAACATTTTTGAGTTCTGTGAGATGTTGCAAGATTTTTTAGGCATTAACTAGGTGACCACATTTTCTATCTGCTCCTAAGGCATGGTTTCATAAATTGGACCCCTAAATCCAAATGTTGCGTTGCTTCTTACTGAGAAAAACCCTAGTTCTCAAAATCGATCAAAACACAAAATTATGAGGCATGGGACCCAAGAGTGAGGGGTTATCTAGCTGAAATATTATGCCAGTAATCCAATGGGGACGACAGTTCCTCAATCTGAGTCTCAGTGTCCGTTATATGATGAGTTGCAAGTCGCATCCCAAACCATTTCAGGGACTCTTGGCCAATTCCTCCTCAGGGCATACAACCCTAACGGAGAAACACTTTTGAGTTCCATGAGATGTTTCAAGCTTGTTTACACATGGACTAGGTGACCACATTATCCATCTATTCCCAAGGAATGGTTTCATAAATTGGACCCCTTAATCCAAATGTTGCATTGCTTAAAACTAAGAAAAACACTAGTTCTGAGGCATGGCACTCGGGAATGACGGGTTCCCTAGCTAAAATAATATCCTAGTAATCCATCGGAGTCGCCAGTTCCTCAATCCGAGTCTCAGTTTTCGTTTTATGCCTAGTGGCAACTCGCATCCCAAACCATTTCCGGGACTCTTGGAAATTTCTTCCTCAGGGTATCAAAACCTAACAGAGCAGCATTTTTTTGTTCCATGAGATGCTACAAGCTTTTTTATGCATGGAATAGGTGACCAAAATTTCTATCCTCTCCCGAGTAATCGTTTCATAAATTGGACCCCTAAATCCAAATGTTGCATTGCTTCTCACTGAGCAAAACCCTAGTTCTCAAAATCGATTGAAAAAAAAAACTTATGAGGCATGGGAACTGGGAGTGAGGGGTGCTCTAGCTGAAATCCTATGCCAGGAATACAACAGAGACGATGGTTCCTCAATCTGAGTCACGATTTTCTCTATATTCCCAGTTGCATGTCGCATCCCAAACCATTTCGGCGACACTTGGCCAATTCCTCCTCACGACATAAAAACCTAATGAAGAAACATTTTTGAGTTTTGTGAGATGATGTAAGTTTTTTTAGGCATGTAATAGGTGACCACATTATCCATCCACTCCTAAGATATGGTTTTATAAATTGGACCCATTTATCCAAATGTTGCATTGCTTCAAACTGAGAAAAACACTAGTTCTCGAAATCGATGAAAAAAATAACTTCTGGGGCATGGCACCTAGGAGTGAGGGGTGCTCTAGATGAAATCCTATCCCATTAATCCATTGAAGTAGATGGTTCATCAATGTGAGTCTAGGTTTTTGTTTTATCCCCAGGTGCAAGTCACATCCCAAACCATTTCTGAGACTCTTGGCCAATTCCTCCTCAGGGCATAAAAATATAACGGAGTAGCATTTTTTAGTTTCGTGAGATGTTGCAAGCTTGTTTAGGCATGGACTAGGTGATCACATTGTCCATCCACTCCTGAGGCATGGTTTCATAAATTGGACCCCTAAATACAAATGTTTCATTGATTCTTACTGAGCAAAACCCTAGTTCTCAAAATCGATGAAAATAACAACTTCTAAGGCATGGGACCCAAGAGTGAAGGGTGCTCTAGCTGAAATCATATGCCAGAAATCCAACACAGATGATGGTTCCTCAATCCGATTCTATTTTTTTGTTATATTCCCAATTGCAAGTCGCATCCCAAACTATTTTGGGGACTCTTGACCAATTCCTCCTCAGCGCATAAAACCCTAACTGGGCAACATTTTTGAGTTCCCTGAGATGCTGCAATATTTTTTAGGCATGGAATTGGTGACCATATTATCCATCCACTCCTGAGGGATGATTTCATAAATTCGACCCCTTAATCCAAATGTTTCAGTTCTTCAAACTGAGCAAAACACAAGTTCTTGAAATCGATGAAAAAAAAAACTTATGAGGCATGGGACCCAAAAGTGAGGGGTTCTTTAGCTGAAACACTATCCCAGTAATCCATTGGAGTCGATGATTCCTCAATTCGAGTCTTAATTTTCATTTTATTCCCAGTTGCAAGTCGCATCCCAAACCATTTCGGGGACTCTTGGCCAATTCCTCCTCAGGGAATAAAAACCTAATGGAGTAGCATTTTTGAGTTCTATGAGATGTTGCAAGCTTGTTTAGAAATGGAATGGGTGACCACATTATACATCCTCTCCCGAGTGATCCAAAAATATCTTTTAACGACAATGGTTGAGTTATTTTGCATGAGTTATTTTACCATTTAAGAATTGAATGAAAGAGGAAGAATTAAAGATTCAACATGGAAGCCATATAGAAATATACAGATCTGTAAATAAGCATGAATATCAACAAACCATAAACACCAAAGTGATAACGGAGTTTGGTAATCTCACCTACGTCTCCGGGCCTTCGTCTCAGTGGGTGAGGCTTTCTTATTTCTGTTCAAAGCTTCAAATGTACATCATAAAAGTGCAATTAGATTACAAAAATGAGATAGTTGTGTTCTGTTAGATATCAAGAACCCATCAAAACTAACGACACTGAAAACGGATGATCGAAGCTCCCAGAAATGGTCTGCAAAGGTGCGCTCCTCAATGGCTTCCCTGCATAAAAATGGCTTTGCCTCAACAATTCATCAACATTTTCCTGATCTGAACCTCCTTCCTAGCTTCAAGAACCTCTGGTTTATATAGACTTGAAGTGGGTAACAACCTCCCAACTTCTCCCCAAGATCTCACCTCAAAAAGGGCCCAAGATCCTCCAAAAATGGATTAAATCCCCTCAAACAGGCTTAAAATCCATTAAAAATGTTATCATATAGTTAAAAACCCACTATTTGGCCAAAATTAAGGGCACATCCCTCAAATCTGGGCTCCTGGTCATAGCGCGCCTCCATGTGGCCCTGTTCTAGGTTGGCGTTGGCCCTTAGCCCTTAGCTCTCGACCCTTGGTCGCAATCATTTCCATATGGCCATAGCTCTAAGCTCCATGTGCTTATGGGTTGTTTAGCCCCATGGTCATGAGCTTCTGGTTACGCCCTTGGTTAGTGGGCTAGCTCGGTCGATTGAGGATAAACCCTAAACCTCCACGCCAAACCTTGTAGATAGAGTCATATGCTATCCCAACGCGATCAAGGGCTAGACCCCAATGGTTATCTGTGTGCGCCAATGTGTATGGAGTGGTCATATGTGACGGTTCTATGCAATAGGCCATTTGTAATCATTTTGGGGGCTATATCACATGGCTATGCACTGGAGTGTCTGTGCCTTTGGTTACATGGCAGGGTCCTATGCAGGTGCGTCGAGGGCTGGGGACTAGCCCCAACCATATTCTCTGCCAAACAAACCTTCCTTTCACTTTAAATAAAAGTTTTGTCCCTTGGTTTACAAGGAACATCGAGGGTGGGCTGGTAGCCCAGCCCTACCAATTCACTCACCCAGACCGAAGTTCATGGGTTCGACTCCTCGAGAGTCCATTCCATTTTGCAACCAAACTGTCCCACCAATGGAGGGGTGCCACATGGAAGCCCAAGATTGGGCCACGTGGCACCATCGCATTCACCCAAAAATGCCACGTGTCAAATTATCATTCAACCACCTGTCACAATATCTACCTAGTCAACATCCTCTGTACCTGCCACGCCAGCCCGTTGCCACGTGTCATACAGACCTTTCCATGTCAGCCTGTGCCATGTGTCACCCTTACAGTGGTGCCATGTGTCACACTCTAACTCGTCCACCTATCATCTATCATGCCCAGTCATCATGCCAATGCACCACTTCCACGTCACCTATATGGTCGTACAAACTGTACGGTCAGCTGCCACGTCATCATTGTACAGACTATAGAGTCAGCAAAATTTTCCATGTTTAGCAAAACGAATAGACTGTGATATCTTTCGCATACTATATCTATTTGAGCTCGTTCAAGTTGTGTTGGGTTCGTATCGACGAGGTCTACGCACACATCTGTTTTGAAGATATTATGAGCACTTTTATTTTTAGGCCTTCTTGGACCCCATCTTGGCTCCTAGATCCATTTTGGATCATGCCTCCCCACTAAAGACCTTTTGGTCCTCCAAAAGGTTACAAAATTGACCTTATTGATTACATACTCATAAGGATAAAACACAACACTCTGTTGAACACAAATCATGTTATAACAGGTCATCATTACAACATGTGTGATTACATTAATGGAAGCAAAATACAATGAAGTTGTAACATCCACCTCTAGAAAAACCAAGTGATTGTTTTCTTTCCTTCATGTTGTTCCTCTTGCTTCAATGGTAATGCCTCTTCCTTTTTGAGTACATGCGCAATATTTTTTTCCTTCTTTGGATGAAACTCTGGATTAAGCTTCCAACATTTATCCTTTTGATGTCCACCCTTGTTGCAATAAGTGCAGTGGCTTTTTAGCATCCAAACTTGTTTTCCCTTGTCTTTCTTCCGTTTTGAAGTCGAGTCTTTATGTCGTGTCTCCTTCCTAGTCGACATAAATTTCCTGTACAAAGATTGTCTCTTCCAACACTTGACCACACAATGCTTAAGTGAATGACAAAAAGTACAAGGATACATATTCCACAAGTTTTGGATTACATGATTATGTTTTTTATAATCAAAAAGAGATTTGGAAAAACCATGACCTTTATACCTTTCTTGTTGATCTTCACTTTTCTTTGGAGATGACTTGCATTCAGTATCACCATCAAGGAGTGATACACCATCACCTTTCGTGAAGTGTTCCCGCAATGAATTAAGTTGGTCATTTGAAGCATCACTTGCTTCCAATGTTTTGGAGCATTCTCCAATCTCCACTTCGCCATATCCCAATCCTAAATAACAAGGTCTTTCCACAACCTCTATGGGATTAACAATACCTTGGCCCTTATTTCCAAGTCCCTTTCCTTCATAACCCATCTTGGTTAGCAATTTCAAACCTATACCTCTTATATGTTTTTCAAATGCACCAAAAGAACCATCTTGATGGGAACAATGTGAAATTGATGAAAAACTTCCACTGCATACCTCAAAGATGTTTTCTAATTTCGGTGTAGAAGGAAATTCCTTCAATTCTTCCTCACTTTTGTCGTTCTTTGAAGTTTTCCCTTGAATCAATCTCTTTCTTTCTGAGTAATCTTCATACAACACTTTCACCATCTCCGACATGGAAAAGAGAGTTTTTCGCATATCCTTCTCATCTTGAGAAAGTCCCTCTTTAGATTCCATTTTCTCAACTGAGATGAGTTTTTCCCTGGTAAACTTGCAAACATAAAAACCAATCATCAACTAGCTCTGATACCACTTGATCCGAAAAGATCTTTTAACGACAATGGTTGAGTTATTTTGCATGAGTTATTTTACCATTTAGGAATTGAATGAAAGAGGACGAATTAAATATTCAACATGGCAGCCATATAGCAATATACAGATCTGGAAATAAGCATGAATAATGATAAACCATAAACACCAAAGTGATAACGAAGTTTGTAAATCTCGCCTACGTCTCCGAGCCTTCGCCTCAGTGGGTGAGGCTTTATTATTTATGTTCAAAGCTTCAAATGTATATCATAAAAGTACCAATGGATTACAAAAATGAGCTATATGTGTTCTTCTAGATCTCAAGAACCCATCAAAACTGGCGGCACTAAAAACAAATGAATGAAGCTCCCAAAAATGGCTCGCAAAGGTGCGCTCCTCAATGGCTTCCCTGCATAAAAATGGATTTGCCTCAACAATTCATCAACATTTTCCTGATCTGAACCTCCTTCCTAGCTTCAAGAACCTCTGGTTTATATAGAATTGAAGTGGGTAACAACCTCCCAACTTTTCCCCAAGATCTGGCCTAAAAAAGGGCCCAAGATCCTCCAAAAATGGATTAAATCCCCTCAAACAGGCTTAAAATCCATTAAAAATCTTATCATATAGTTACAAACCCATTATTTGACCAAAATTAAGGTTGCAACCCCCAAATCTTGGGCTCCTGGTCATAGCGCACCTCCATGTGGCCCTGGGCTAGGTTGGTGCTGGCCCTTAGCCCTTAGCTCTTGACCCTTGGTCACAATCATGGCCATATGGCCATAGCTCTGACATCCACACGCTTATGGGTTGTTCAACCCCTTGGTCATAAGATTTTGGTTATGGCCTTGGTTAGTAGGCTAGCCCAGCTGACCGGAGCTAACCCCTAAACCTCTGCTCCAAACCCTGTAGATAGATTCATATGCTATCCCAACGCAATTGGGGGCTAGACCCCAACAGTTATTCGTGCACGCCAACGTGTATGGAGTGGTCATATGTGACGGTTCTATGCAACAGGATTTTTGTAATCACATCGAGGGCTATATCACATGGCTATGCGTTGGAGTTTCTGCGCCTTTGGTTACATGGCAAGGTCCTATGCAAGTGCGTTGGGGGCTGGGGCCTAGCCCCAACCCTATTCTCTGTCAAACGAACCCGCCTTTCACATTAAATAAACATTTTAGCCTTTAGTTTACAAGCAACATCGAGGGTAGGTTGGTAGCCCAGCCCTACCAAGTCACTCACCTGGACTGGATGACACGGGTTCGACTCCCCGAGAGTCCATTCCATTTTACAACCAAATTGTTCGACTAATGGACAGGTGCCATGTGGTAGCCCAAGACTGGGCCACGTGGCACCATCACATTCTCCCAAACATGCCACATGTCAAATTATCATTCGACCACCTATCACAATATCTGCCTAGTTAACATCCACTGTACCTACCACTTCATCCTATTGCCATGTGTCGTACAAACCTTGCCACGTTAGTCTGTGCCACATGTCACCCTTATAGTGGTGCCAAGTGTCACACTCTGACTTGTCCACTTGTCAGCTATCATGCCCAGACAACATGCCAATGCACCACTGCCACATCACCTGTATGACCATATGGACTGTACGGTCAACTTCCATTTCAACACTATATGGACTGTACAATCAAGAAAATTTTCCCTGTTTGGAAAAATGAACAGACATCAATATCTTTCGCATACGACGTCTGTTTGAGCCTGTTCAAGTTGCGTTGGGTACATATCGACAAGGCCTACGCACAAGTCCGTTTTGAAGATATTCTGAGAACTTTGATTTTTAGGCCTTCCTAGACCCCATCTTGGCTCTTGGATCAATTATGGATCACCGAGGGACGGTTTCATAAATTGGACCCCTAAATCCAAATGTTGCATTGATTCTTACTGAGAAAAACCCTATTTCTCAAAACTGATGAAAAAAATAACTTTCGAGGCATGGGACCAAATAGTGAGGGGTGCTCTAGCTAAAATCCTATGTCATGAATCCAACAGAGGTTATCATTCCTCAATTCGAGTCTCGATTTTCATTATATGCCCAGTTGCAAGTCGAATCCCAAACCATTTCGGGGACTCTTGGCCAATACCTCCTTGGGGGATAGAAACCTAATGAAGCAACATTTTTGAGTTATGTGAGATGCTACAAGATTGTTTAGGCATGGACTAGGTGACCACATTGTCCATACACTCCCGAGGAATGGTTTCATTAATTAGACCTCTAAATCCAAATGTTGCATTACTTCTTACTTAGCAAAACCGACCTAGTTCTCAAAATTGATGAAAACAACAACTTTTGAGGCATGGGACTCAGGAGTGAGGGGTGCTCTAGCTGAAATCATGTTCCAGGAATCTAAAGGAGACGACGGTTCATCAATCTGAGTCTTGGTTTTTATTATATGCCCAGTTGCAAGTCGCATGCCAAACCATTTCAGGGACTCTTGGCCAATTCCTCCTTCGGGCATAAAAACCTAATAGAGCAACATTTTTTATTTTCGTGAGATGTTGCAAGATTATTTAGGCATGGACTAGGTGACCACATTATCCATCCTCTCTCGAGGGACGGTTTCATAAATTGGACACCTTAATCCAAATGTTGCATTGCTTCAAACTAAGAAAAACATTAGTTCTCAAAATCGATGAAAAAAATAACTTCTGAGGCATGGAACCTAGGAGTGAGGGGTTCTCTAGTTGAAATCATATCCCAGTAATCCATTGGATTTGATGGTTCCTCAATCCGAGTCTCAGTTTTAGTTTTATGCCCAGTTGCAACTCGCATCCCAAACCATTTTGGAGACTCTTGACCAATTCCTCCTAAGGGCATAAAAACCTAATGGAGGATCATTTTTGAGTTCTGTGAGATGTTGTAAGAATTTTTAGGAATGGAATACGTGACCACATTGTCCATACTCTCTTGAGATATAGTTTCATAGATTGGACCCCTAAATCCAAATGTTTCTCTACTTCTTACTGAGCAAAACTCTAGTTCTCAAAATCGATGAAAAAAATAACTTCTAAGGCATGAGACCTGGGAGTGAGGAGCGCTCTAGCTAAAATCCTATGCCATGAATCCAACAGAGACTACGATTCCTCAATTTGAGTCTCGATTTTAATTATATTCCCAATTGCAAGTCGCATCCCAAACCATTTCGGGGACTCTGGGCCAATTCCTCCCTAGGGCATAAAAACCTAACGGAGCAACATTTTTGAGTTTCGTGAAATTTTGCAAGATTGTTTAGGCATGGAATAAGTGACCACATTTTCCATCCACTCTTGAGGCATGGTTTCACAAATTAGACCCCTAAATCCAAATGTTTCAATGCTTCTTACTAAGAAAAACCTTTGTTCTCAAAATCGATGAAAAAAACAACTTCTGAGGCATGAGACCTAGGAGTGAGGGGTTCTCTAGTTGAAATCCTATGCCAGGAATCCAACGGAGACGATGGTTACTCAATATGAGTCTCGATTTTAATTATATTCCTAGTTTCAAGTCACATTTCAAACTATTTCAGGGACTGTTGGCCAATTCCTCCTCGGGGCATAAAAACCTAACAGAGCAACATTTTTGAGTTTCGTGAGATGCTACAAGATTTTCTAGGCATGGACTAGGTGACCAAATTATACATATTCTCCCGAGGGACGGTTTCATAAATTTGACCCCTTAATCCAAATGTTGCATTACTTCAAACTCAGCAAAACACTAGTTGTTGAGATTGATGACAAAAACAACTCTAAGGCATGGAACCACATTGTCCATACTCTCTCGAGACATGGTTTGATAGATTGGACCCCTAAATCAAAATGTTTCTCTACTTCTTACTGAGCAAAACCCTAGTTCTCAAAATCGATGAAAAAAATAACCTCTGAGGCATGAGACCCGGGAGTAAGGAGTGCTCTAGATAAAATCCTATGCCATGAATCCAACGGAGATGATGATTCCTCAATCCAAATCTTGGTTTTAATTATATTCCCTGTTGCAAGTCGCATCCCAAACCATTTTGGGGACTTTGGGCCAATTCCTCCCTAGGGCATAAAATCCTAACGAAGAAACATTTTTGTGTTTCATGAAATTTTGCAAGATTTTTTAGGCATGGACTAGGTGACCACATTTTCCATCCACTCTTGAGGCATGGTTTCACAAATTGGACCCCTAAATCCAAATGTTTCAATGCTTCTTACTAAGCAAAACCCTAGTTCTCAAAATCAATGAAAAAACAACTTCTGAGGCATGGGACCTAGGCGTGAGGGGTGATCTAGTTGAAATCCTATGCCAGGAATCTAAAGGATATGACGTTTCATCAATATGAGTCTTTGTTTTCATTATATGCTCAGTTGCAAGTCACATCCCAAACCATTTTAGGGACTCTTGGTCAATTCCTCCATCGGGCATACAAACCTAACAGAGCAACATTTTTTATTTTCGCGAGATGCTGCAAGATTATTTAGGCATGGACTATGTGACCACATTATCCTACTCTCTCAAGGGATGGTTTCATAAATTGGACACCTTAATCCAAATGTTGCATTACTTCAAACTAAGAAAAACATTAGTTCTCAAAATCTATGAAAAAACCAACTTCCGAGGCATGGAACCTAGGAGTGAGGGGTGCTCTAGTTGAAATCATATCCCAGTAATCCGTTGGAATTGATGTTTCCTCAATCCAAGTCTTGGTTTTAGTTTTATGCCCAGTTGCAAGTCGCATCCCAAACCATTTTGGGGACTCTTGAACAATTCCTCCTAAGGGCATAAAAACCTAACGGAGGATCATTTTTTAGTTCTATGAGATGTTGTAAGACTTTATAGGAATGGACTAGGTGACCACATTGTCCATACTCTCTCGAGAGATGGTTTCATAGATTGTACCCCTAAATCCAAATTTTTCTCTACTTCTTACTGAGCAAAACCCTAGTTCTCAAAATCGATGAAAAAAATAACTTATGAGGCATGAGACCCAGGAGTGAGGAGTGCTCTAGCTAAAATCATATGCCATGAATCCAACAGAGGTGACGATTCCTCAATCGGAGTCTCGGTTTTAATTATATTCCCAGTTGCAAGTCGCATCCCAAACCATTTTGGGGACTCTGGGCCAATTCCTCCCTAGGGCATAAAAACTTAACGGAGCAACATTTTTGAGTTTTGTAAAATTTTGCAAGATTATTTAGGCATGGACTAGGTGACCACATTTTCCATCCACTCTTAAGGCATGGTTTCACAAATTGGACCCCTAAATCCAAATGTTTSAATGCTTCTTACTAAGCAAAACCCTAGTTCTCAAAATCGATGAAGAAAACAACTTCTGAGGCATGGGACCTAGGAGTGAGGGGTGCTCTAGTTGAAATCCTATTCCAAGAATCCAACGGAGATGATGGTTACTCAATATGAGTCTCGATTTTAATTATATTCCTAGTTTCAAGTCACATTGCAAACCATTTCGGGGACTCTTGGCTAATTCCTCCTCAGGGCATAAAAACCCAACAAAGCAACATTTTAGAGTTATGTGAGATGATACAAGCTTGTTTAGGCATGGACTAGGTGACCACATTATACATCTTCTCCTGAGGGACGATTTCATAAATTTGAACGCTTAATCCAAATGTTGCATTACTTCAAACTCAACAAAACACTAGTTCTCGAGATTGATGAAAAAAATAACTCTGAGGCATGGAAACCCAAAGTGAGGGGTGATCTAGTTGAAATCCTATCCCAATAATCCACCAGAGTTGACGGTTCCTCAATCCGAGTCTTAGTTTCATTTTATGCCATGTTGCAAGTCACATCCCAAACCATTTTGGGGACTCTTGGCCAATTCCTCTTTAGGGAATAAAAACCTAATAGAGAAACATTTTTGAGTTATGTGAGATGATGCAAGCTTGTTTAGGCATGGAATAGGTGACCACATTATCCATCCTCTCCCAAGGGATGGTTTCATAAATTGGACCCCTAAATCCAAATGTTTCATTACTTCTTACTGAGAAAAACCCTAGTTCTCAAAATCGATGAAGAAAACATCTTCTGAGGCATGGGACCCGAGAGTGAGGGGTACTCTAGCTGAAATCCTATGCCAAGAATCCAACGGAGACAATGATTCCTCAATCCAAGTCTCTATTGTATTTATATTCCTAGTTTCAATTTGCATCACAAAACATTTCGGGGACTCTTGGCCAATACCTCTTCGGAGGATAAAAACCTAACAAAGCAACATTTTTGAGTTATGTGAGATGTTGGAAGCCTGTTTAGGCATGGACTAGGTTGCATGGCATGGCAAGAAAAAGAGAAAGGCATGGCATGACAAAGGCATGGTATGGAAAGGCATGGCATGGAAAGGCATGAGATGGAAAGCCAATGCATGGTATGGAAAGGCATGGTATGGAAAGACATAGTATGGCATGGGAAGGAAAGTCATGGCAAGGGATGGCATGGAAAGGCATGGTATGGAAAGACAAGGCATGTCATGTGAATGAAGAAATGGCATTGAAAGGCATAGTATGGGAAGGCATGGCATGGAAAGACATACCATACCATAGCAAGGCATGGAAAGGAAAGGCAAGGCATGGTATGGGAAGGCATGGAATGGAAAGGCATACCATACCATAGCAAGGCATGGAAAGGAAAGGCAAGGCATGCAAAGACAATGCATGGCATGGCATGGCAAGGCAAGGCAATGCATGGCATGGCAAGGCAAGGCAGTGCATGGCATGGCAAGGCAAGGAAATGCAAGGCATGGCATGA
The DNA here is from genome assembly GCA_009831015.1 of Picea engelmannii. Taxonomy (NCBI): domain Eukaryota; kingdom Viridiplantae; phylum Streptophyta; class Pinopsida; order Pinales; family Pinaceae; genus Picea; species Picea engelmannii. Next base: position 128,065 of record ML808271.1, read on the forward strand.
CAAGGCATGCAAAGGAAAGACATGACATGGCATGGCAAGGAAAGGCATGATATGGAAAGGAATGGTACGGAAAGACAAGGCATGACAAGTGAATGCAAGGCATGGTATGGTGGGTAATGACATAGAAAGACATACCATACGATAGCAAGGCATGGAATGGCATGGCATGTCATGGCATGGAATGGAAAGGAAATACATGGCATGGTATGGCATGGCAAGGCAAGGCATGGCATGGCATGGCACGATTTGGAATGGTATGGAAAGACAAGGAAATGCATTGTAAGGAATGGTATGGAGGCACATGGCATGGAAAGGCATACCACATGATATCAAGGCATGGCATGGCATGGCAAGGCAAGGCAAGGCAATACACCTTGACACCTTTTATTACATTTTTGTCATAATTTTAAACCCTTTAGGGATTGATGTATTGATTTTTTTTTTTGGAAGGATTGACATTTGGATGTGTTATAGTTGAATGAGTATCGAGAGCATCTTCAAAATTACCTATAAACTAGTTAATTCTCAAAGGACCTTTGAAGAATATTACAGTGGGCCAAAATGTCCTAGAAAAATATTCATTTGTGAAATATAAGAGAAGAAGATATATAGACCAATTAACTCTCAAAGGATTTTTATAGGTAAACATAATCATATATAGCACAAAATGGATAGGGTTGGCACTTACGGTTATGTAATAAAATTTATTGTTGATAGTTAAAATGTATAACAATTTTTTTACCTTCTTTACTAACATTTATTGGAATTTTTGCATGTTTTACATCATTGGAATGACTTCTTATTTGTAACTTATTTGAAATTTTATTATGGTATGTGCACTTTGATATGATGTAATATGATTATGGTTTTGTTTCATATGTTGTAATATTAGAAATATAACACAAAAATTAAATATTGCATGAAATAAATAATATTTTTTCATTTTGAATGTTCTTTTTTGCAGAACATGGGTCTTCCAGAAGATCCAACTGATCCTCATGAGATAGATCCAAATTATAATGGTTTTGATACAGACATGGGAGATGATGACGACGAGGCAGACGAAGAATACATTGTGAATGACGATGATGATGACAATATTGATGGTGACCTAGTTGCTGGTAGTAGCCAGTGATATTGATCATATGGACTCCATCATGGATCATTGTTGATATATCGTTATGATTCCTATTTTCATGTTTACTATCATGTGTATCATTTTCACCTGCAATACCATATTATTGAGTTTTATCATTTTGACATTTAACAATTTGACTTATATCATTTGGAAATATATCATCTTGACTTGTATCATTTTGACATGTATCATTCCGACATGTTATTGATCTACTGTCATATTTGAATTTCACTTGTTGTAGTTATATATGATGATGATCTTATCAGTATTAAAGATATGAGTTGTTTGACATAATACTTATCTAATATTGATATATTTGACTAGTTTTAACTATAGATAATGATCATGTTATTTTATATATACTGTATTTTGTAGATTTTATTTAGATGGAGATTTAATGAGTATAATGATGTTGTTAGTTTGTATGGATGTCCATTTCCCTAAAAATTCTTTATAATTTATCATATAAAATACATCAAATGCAATATGACTTACTCTATAATAATATAAGTTTTTTTTAAGATGCATGATATATTTAACTAATTAAATTGAAATAAAAAAGTTAAATTACTAAATGGAAGCTATAAAGGATGCAGCATAAATTGTTAAAATGGAAGAAAAATGTGGCTTTAAAATGGAAGTAAAACTTGACATTAAATTTGAAGCCATACTTGGAGCTATTTCTCAATCTAAGTAGGAAGCTAAATTGGTTTCTTAACAAGAAGCAAAACTGGATGCTAATTAAGAAGCAAATCCCAACACTATGTTGGTTTTCTTCATATAAGATATAAGAGATATTCGATATATTATTACAATGATGAGTGTTCCATATATAGGGAACATAAGGTGACCATCCATGAAAGGATGCGTCCCTTGAATAATCAATAACTATTTGTTATTATTATTTACTTATTATATACTATAGTTAATAATCAATTATTAATTATATTATTAATTATTATTTTTAGAGAATGTCTTCCCGATGTTTTCCAAACATCAACACTCCCTCTCAACAAGGGAGACATTCTGCAACATGTCACTCTTGTCTTTGAAGTATACAAACTTCACCCTAGACTCATGACACTTGTCTGTCAGTCTTGGGAGACATCTCTCTCCCACCTGAACCAAGGAGAAACTCCTTCTACGGCTCTCCCTCTGATCCAATTAACTCTCTCTAAGATTAGTCTCACTTGGGTCTACATGTAATAACATATAACATCTTGAGTCTTTATCATTCCTTGTCAAATCACAATGACTAGGACAAAGACCACACCACTATCTTTCACCACAGGCACACACCTATGAGTGAATGTCGGCTTGATGCTATGATGCAGGAGCATCCCTCACGTCAAGTGAGCCAGCGCGGAAGCGAAAGACAGCTAGAAGGCGTCTGGCACAATTTTTTGAAAAAACACCTTGAAACTGTTATGCGAACATTAATGAGGAAATTTAATGAAGTGCACTTGTAAATGTAATCAGAACTTGAGCACCCCGCTTTTTTCTGAAGTAGATGGAGGCATTTATCGTAGTTAATGCAGGTAGATAGGATTTTTAATTCTAGATAAGACAGTTTTAGAAAAAAGAGGGAAACGGGATATAGACACCTTCATTGTGCATTATAACATTATTCAGGAATAGTTAGAAGAATTATGAGCATTGAGAAGAGAAGCAGAGAGTTGTGTAGAAACACCCATGTACAGTTATTTGGATTAATAGAAGAAGTTGATTCAAATTCATGGAGTTGTGTTTTTTCTCTGTGTATGTGTGTTGAATGTTATGCTCATGAGTATTTACTTCCTGTTATGCATTTGTTGTTATGTTGTGTATATGATCTCATATGTTGAGATTGAAGTCTGAATGGAAGTAGAAGGAATGAGTTTCAATTGTTTCTCTATATGAGCAAGGATTCCTGCAAGGAGTGCAGTTGAAGTCGTCCGCAAGGAGTGCGTTGACAGAAGGCTCAGATAGTTTAACTCTTGTTCTCGTTCACCCAGAAGTGAAATTGGGTTATACGATCCATGCAAGGAGTGCGCAGGCTAAGGAGAGTCTCAGCTATGAATCTGAGCGAAGTATTGAAGGACAACTGTTGCAGGTGTGCGCAGAGTCGAAGAACTCAACACTTGTAGGTTTTTGAGAACTGCTACAAGGAGTGCGTGCAAGGACCCTCTTTGAGGCTGAAAGTGTGAGGAAGCTCAGGAGGGATAAGGCTTTCAAGTTTGTCGAAGGGAAGCACTGGAAGTTTGTGCCATGGAGTGTTTGAACAGGCACTGCAAAGTTACGTGCATGAGGACCAGTTTTCATAGAGAAAAACTGGGTTCACCCGTAGAAGACATCCAAGAGGAAGAGATCTACGGTTAGGATCTTGTGGAGAAGATTTGCAAAATCTCGTCAGCCATTGGATCTGCCAAAGAAGCAAGGAGGTTACAGTCGCGTTCGGAGTTCAAGCTCCAGGGGTTGTGAGCCGTTGGATCGTGGATCAATTACCCGTCAGCTGTCTGATTTGACAGGAGTTGCACAGGGGTTAAACCCTCGTGAGCAGAGTAAGAACCCCAAGAGGCGTCGGGAGTCGAGAAATCAGATTTCCTGAGGCTGTGTGAGTCAAGACATCAAAAGTCTCGAAACTCGGACGAGTTCAGAGCCGTCCATTCATTCGGGACGTGTGTCAGAGATCTAAAGGGAGTCGGAGTTCGGCATTTCGCGAGTCCTAGGGACGAGGCGTCTAGGACATCAGAAATCGTGAAATCCTGAGAGTTAACTAGGACCTTCCATCAAGGGAGGATGCGTGGAAGCAATCTAAGTCATCGGGAAAAGTCCCGACAAGGAGGTCGTCTATCAGTGTTTGGGTCATCGGGATATCGGGGATCCTGGTGACAAAGTGTTTATGCATTTTGGAATCGCGAACCGTGAAACCCCGACAAGGAGGGAAGCGTCATTGTGAGAGCCAACTGTTAGTATAGCGGCAAATTAGGATTCGAGGAATTGGGAATCCCGTGGGCAAGTGTTTTTCAGCATTTGAAACCCCGTAGCCCCAACGAAGGATAAGACTGCGATCACGGGGACAACGGTCATATGGGCTAGGAGCCTAGCCAGGAGAGCTAGCGCGCAAAGAGCGCGTCTGGATTCGAGGAATCGCGAGTCCTAAGGACGATTGTATTTTGACATCGGAAAGTCCGAAACCCCGATGGAAATATGACTGCGGTCATATAAGAGGAGGTCGCATGGACTAAACGCAGGGCCTGAGGGCTAAGGCAACAGAGGATCATATCGGGGATCGGGGATCGATAAGGCAAGTTGTTTGGGCATTTCAAATGCCAAAATCCCGATAGGAGGAACCCCGATAACAAAGTAAAGGGCCAGCATTGATTTCCCGATAGAAGAAGGGGAGATACTGTGAGAGAGTGTTGTGGGTGAAAATTTCCCGATAGGGAATTAGAAGAACTTTTCAGTTCTTCGGGCCGAGGAAGGAAGAAAGATCCTGTGAGCGGACGTGCCTAGCGGGCGCGCCTGCGTCAAGTGGTATCAGAGCTTGTTTCTTGACTGTATATTTCAGGCAAGAGAGGCAAGAGGAAAAGAGCACTCTGATACACACCAAGTGGTATCAGAGCTTAGAAAAGTTTCTTTGATTTCTGTAGTAGGGAGAAAGATAATTCACCATGCCGCCAAGGAGAAGAGATAGACAATCACCCGATCCAGAGGAGGAAAGGGAGATGCCTAGAGGTAGGGGTAGGCAAGTGCAGAATCTACACATGGAGAGAGAAGTGCGTAATCGTCGTGCCAGAATGGAGGACATGGAGACATCACAAAGGCGCAAAGCTGATGAAGGAGATATCAGTGAGTCCGAAAATGAAGATGATGCTGGACATGGAGGAGAAGAAATCCCAGCAGAGGATGCAGCAAATGAGCGTTTACTTAAAGTTGTTGCAAGAATGAGTGCAAAGGTGAAAATGGACATTCCAGTTTATGAGGGAAATCTGGATGTAGAAAAGCTTCTAGATTGGATTAGAGATCTAGACACCTATTTTTACTATGAAGATATTGAAGAGGACAAGAAGGTCAGGCATGTCGTCACGAGATTAAAAGGACATGCAGCCTTGTGGTGGGATGAACTGCAAGCTGACAGGTGTTGCCAAGGCAAGCAGAAAATTAAGAGTTGGGACAGGATGATTGCAAAGATGAAGGAAAAATTTATTCCCAGGGACTATCAAATTTATCTGTTCGGGAGAATGCAGAACCTAAGACAAAAGCTGATGGCAGCAAAGGAATATACTAAAGAATTCTACAGGTTGAATATCAGAGCAGGTCATCGTGAAAGCAATGATGAAAAAGTGGCCAGATATATGAATGGCCTGAGATATGAGATTTAGGATGAGATGAGTATGGAAACCATCCAAACGGTAGAGGATTCTTATCAAATGGCTTTGAAGGCGGAAGAGAAGTTGAGCCGAAAGAAAATTCAGAGAGGCCAAGGAAGAAGTTAGCCCAGAGGCAAAGCAGTTGCCCAGGAAAGAACCCAGAAGCCCAGGGACGACTGGAAGAAACCTCAGACTCAGACAGAGAGAGGTGGAAGTTCACAGTGAGGGCAGTAGGCAGAACAAAGAGGACAACATAATGAACAGAGAGGAGGATATGCTGATAATAATAGGTTTCCTCATACCAAAGGTAGAGGAAGAGGAAGAGGTGGAGTAATCACATGCTTCACATGTGGGAAGAATGGGCACAAGTCATTCAAGTGTCCAGAGAAAAAGAAAGAAACTAGAGAAGCTCACATCGTCGAGGCACAAAGGCGAGATGTTGAGACAGAAGACTCTGAAGGTGGAAGATCGTTGGTGATGCGAAAAGTCCTTTTGACACCAGAGAAAGAAGTGGAAGGTTCAGTCCAAAGGACCAGACTTTTCAGAACAGCTTGCAAGACCAAGGGTTGGGTATGCAAGGTCATTTTGGACAGTGGTAGCACTGATAATATCATTTCAACCGATATGGTAGAAAGGTTGGAGCTGGAGACGACTGATCATCCAAATCCATACAAAGTTTCGTGGCTACAAAAGGGACATCAGGTAAATGTTACCAAACAATGCTTAGTTGAATTTAAGATAGGTGGATATAATGATAAGATATTATGTGATGTTATTCCTATGGATGTTTGTCATCTATTGCTGGTTAGACCATGGCAATATGATAGAAATGTGATTCATGATGGGAGGATGAACACATACACCCTAGAGAAGAACGAGAGAACTCATATGTTTCTTCCGATAAAGGATAAGGAGGTGAAGCCGGAGGTAAGAAACACAGTACTTCTCATGAGTGGGAAGGAACTCCTTACTGAGGTTAAGAAGAAGGAGGATCCACAATTCATTGTGGTCAGAAAACCGAAGATTGTTCTGACTAGCGCAAGAGTGGATGATTTGCCAGAAGAAGTTCAGGGACTATTGGAAGAGTTCTCTGATATTGTAGTGGACAAATTACCTCGTTCATTGCCACCGGTCAGGAGTGTGGGTCATCATATCGATCTCATACCAGGAGACAGTTTACCAAACAAAGCCACGTATATATTGACGCCACAGGAGAATGAAGAAGTCAAAAGACAAGTCTAGGATTTGTTAGACAAAGGTTTGGTCAGGGAAAGCTTGAGTCCATGTGTTGTTCCGACGGTACTCAGTCTGAAGAAAGACGGAGGCTGGAGGATGTGCATTGAATCAAGAGCCATTAACAAGATAACCATCAGGTATAGATTTCCATTGCCGAGGATGGATGATTTAATGGATTGCTTAAGTGGAGCAATTTTTTTTTCAAAGATTGATTTGAAGAGTGGATATCACCAGATTCGCATGAGAGAAGGTGATGAATGGAAAATAGCATTCAAGACAAACGAAGGTTTGTATGAATGGCTTGTTATGCCGTTTGGATTAACGAATGTGCCAAATACCTTTATGAGGTTGATGAATGAAGTCTGAAGGATTTCATCGGAAAATTTGTTATCGTATATCTAGATGATATACTGATTTTTCAGTAAAACGGAAGTTGAACATCTGAGGCATTAAGACATTGTGATGAAGAGATTACAGCAAGAGAAGTTGTTGATAAACATAAATAAGTCCTCATTCATGAAGACATAACTCATTTACTTGGGATTTGTTATTTCAGCAAATGAGTTGAGGATGGATCCAGATAAGGTGGAGGTAATCAAGTGTTGGTCACTATAATTGCTTAATTGATTTAAACAATCGAGTGATACATAAATTATCAACCCAGGGAAGTCTTTTATTTCAAAGATAGCCACGCACTGTATATGCTCAATCCCAAAAGCAACTTAGTGTTGTAGTAAAGAAACTTATACTAATTATACTTGCTTGAATGAACTGAAGTTCTGAATTAAATCACAGGAAAGTGATTCTCCTATTGCAGTTCTTTAAAGTTCAATCTAAGAATCCTGGATTACATTAAAATAACACTGCAATGGGAAGGAATAACTATTCTGCAATCAGAGAACAGGACCCTCACTCTCAAACAGAGACTCAGTACTAACACTCTTTCATGAAAACAGTAATGCAGAAAACAATTAACTCTATCTAACAGAGAACAAAGCCACCTAGTTCCTTTCTTTCTAAGCAGGAGCCTTGAGCTTGATTTCTGTTTTAGCACACTTGTGAGACTGAGGTTTACAGAGAACAGGGCAGTCTGATCCCTTCCTTTCTGAGCAGGGATCCCTAACCCAGTTTCTGGCTAACACACACTTGCAGGGGTAAATGAAATCTACAGAAGACAAGGTGTTGTGATTCCTTCCTGTCTGAGTAGGAACCCTGTAACCAAATCTCTGGCTAGCACACTTGCAGCAGTAAATGAAATCTACAGAAGACAAGGTGTCGTGATTCCTTCCTGGCTGAGCAGGAACCCTTTAACCAAATCTCTGGCTAGCACACTTGCAGCAGTAAATAAAATCTACAGAAGTCGAGGCATTTGGATTCCTTCCTGTCTGAGCAGGAACCCTTTAACCAAATATCTGGCTAGCACACTTGCAGCAGTGAATGAAATCTACAGAGGGTATGATATTCCGATCCCTTTCTGTCTGAGCAGGAACCTTTAACCAATTCTCTGCTAGCCTCATAAAATCATCACACAAGATTGCTGATAAAAAGAATTACAAATTTCATTCAATTAAACTAAGACAGAGTCAGTAGTGTTTCAGCCAAGCGGAATCCATTAAAAACAGTGTTTCAGCAAATGATAGTTAAACAAAGCATGAACAGAAATTATACTAACACACTTCTAACTAATGGGTGAATCTTGTGAAGAAGGTGGGCCCTCCCTTCTCACAAGATCCCCATGAACGGAAAGCTAGAGAAGGATACTCAAAGCAGTCTTATATTCATCTGTCGAAATATCACATTACAAATTGAAAGAATAGAATATGTCCCGCTTCTCTGGAGTTGCTTCAATGCATCAAAAACTTGGATACCTCGAATGGTGATTTCCTCTGATTTAAAGAGGAAATTCCTTTGATACAATCATTACAATGCATATCTGAATCCTATCCTAAATCGGATCTTCTTTCTAAATCAGCATAGGATGTCCTATTCTCACGCAACTGAATGCTATTACAGGAACTGAACGAGGTATTGTTGTTACGGCTGGTGTAACAGCTTCTTCTCATCGTTCCTGATGTTGTTTCGGCATCGCAATTCGCAGGCTGTTTCAGCCACGTGAATTGCGCTCTGACTGCGTTGACCGCTGACTGTGGTGGCTTTGTTTCAGCATCGTTGGTTCTGGCGGTTTCCTCTGTGTTTCAGCATCTGCAATTCTGAACTGTGTAACAGCTCCGTGTTTCAGCATCTGCATCCTTGAACTGTGTAGCAGCTCCGTGTTTCGGCATCTGCATCCTCAAACTGTGTAGCAGCTCCGTGTTTCAACATATGCGACCTCGGATTGTGTAGCAGCTCCGTGTTTCAACATTAGTTCAACGACAACAACCTTGGACAGTTTTGTGTTTCAGCAATAGGCCTCAAATGTTAATTTGCAGTTATGGACACTTATGCATTTCTAATCAATAGTTAAGTACGAGAGTGATGTAAAATATCATGCAAAACAGATTAAACGTATAGTAATGAGAAGGGACGTTGTATACCTTTGAGATGATCAGATAAAGTGATAGTATGGGTCTAAATGTAGGTGATCAAGAGTATAATGGTGGAAAAAAGTATAGGCAAAAGGGTACATTTTGTGGTCCTAACATCAAGAATTGGCCATCACCGAGGAACATATTCGAGGTGAGAAGTTTTCACGGTTTGGCTAGTTTCTACCAAAAATTCATTAGGAATTTCAGTGGAATTAGCGCAGCAATGATGGATACAGTGAAGAAAAGACATAAATCTTTTCACTGGACTGAAGAGGCTGAGAAGAGTTTCAATTTTTTGAAACGGAAGATTACGGAACAACCAATTCTGGTGTTACCAGATTTTCAAAAGACATTTCAGGTAAAATGTGATGCAAGCGGGTTTGCAATAGGAGCAGTCTTAAGTCAAGATGACAGACCAATTGCATATTTCAAGAAGAAGCTGAATGAAGCGAAGGTGAAGTATTCCACGTATGACAAGGAATTTTATGCCATCATCCAGGCATTGAAGAAATGGATGTGTTATCCCCGATATCTAGGGATAACTAGGAGATCATGTCTCAAGGCCCACAGGTCCCAGACATGAAGTGCTGAGAGCTGAATTGACCTGAGCATGGCCCTGGAGAGCCCATCCTTCTCTTCTTTTCCAGACTTGTCCTGTCAGCAGCAACAGCATCCATCACCATCGGCCTGGACTTGCATCGGAGAGGACTCTTTCTCCATGAGGTAATTGGTCCAAGGTATCATGGTATGTGTCATGTTTGATCATTATGACCTTCTTATATGTGCATTAGGTTCCTTTCATTTCTGATGACTGCTTGGATCTTACACTAATCCAGTTGACCATTGTTGGGGGTGATTGACGGGGTGACTTAGCAAACTTGTGTTCATGGGTTTTGGTTAGCCACCAAAGGGGATTTGCAGAGCCATCGTCCGCTCCCACCATTCTATCATTTTACATCTTATCTCCCATTCATCCATCCCATTCCCCTAGTCCAGCCATTAGGATGACCTTTTAAGGGTTACACTTTGTCTTATGGGAAGAAGGGGCTAAAGGCCCAGGGGGTAAAAGCAGCTGGTAAAAGATAAAAGCCATAGAAAATGAAACCTAGAGATGCTTCACCCAGGGATCCTTGAGAAGGCAATAAAAGGCCTCTCGATAAGAAACAAAAGGGACCCTAAGAAAAATAATAAAAACAATACCTAACCAAGAGGATGGGAGGTCTCATCACGAGTCAGCCCATTATGTTCATAGGTATCTAGCTGTATGACATTGCCATCATCTGGTCACCACGCCAGGGCAATGACCTTTGGTTGCCTGGCGAAGGGAAAGGGGGTCTCATCACGAGCCAGGCTTATTATTTCTGTGAAAATACCAGTGGGTAACATTGTCAGCTCTGGTCACCACACCAAGGCAATGTCCTCTGGTCAGACCTTGAAGTAAAAAAGAAAGAAAAGCAATAAATGAAAAATAAAGGCAATAAAGGGGCTTGGAAAAAATGCATCCATGACGGGTACAACTCGCCTCCTACAAAGGCACCCACAGACAACACCTACCCCTGGTCTTACTATGACTAGACATCCCCAGACCATATCACTTCATGAACATGGCTTGAATGATCCTCTGTGGGAACTTTCCTTTTCTTGTGGATATTAGCCCAATAGGTTGTCCTGTTTGTTTCTTCAACTTTGTATGGTAGATATGTGTAATGTATTTGAGCTCTTAGATGATATGCTAGGGATTTCATGCATGTATTTGATAAATTTAATGATGAAATATGATTGACATTGTTATGATCCCAAGGACTGATGAGCCCATGGAGAGCGTAGTTTTTGATGTGCAGGACCATACCCGACGGACAGGTACCAGTGGACCGGTACACATGGGGATATGATTAGCTCGGACCTCCATGGGGCTGAAGAGCCCATCATATGGTTGTTGGGATGGCAGAGACAGGACAACGTTGTGATCTGCCATTGCACAAGAAGGAAGAAGGATGTTCCACCCAGGACACTTTGGCAGAGCCTGGCCTAGGGGGGATCACCCACTCCAGTTGGAACGTGTGCCTTTGATGGAAAAGACGTCACCTGAGAGAGATGGGCGTTGTCTGGAGCGTGTGGCAGTGTGCTGAGGTCATTTGGCACGTGTGGAAGCTTGGAGGAGCCCTTAAAGGGCCAACGTTTGGTTTTCTGGATGTTGTGCTAGCCCAAAAAGGGCCAACGTCTCCCTCAGAGGGGCTTGACGTCCCCCTTTTAGCTCATATTATGACATTTTCTAGCAGATTAATGTAAAAACAATGTAATATTGCTAGTCAGCCTTGTTGGTTGTTTTAATGACCTATTTTTAAAATTAAAGGTCGTAAGATTGGTATAAATAGAGGACGTTGCCTCTCATTTTCACATAACACAACTCACTCTCTTGTGAGAGATACATTTTTATCTTTTGTCTTGGTATTATTTCTCTTGGAAGTGAGGCGCAACTCTTGTGGAGGATTGTTCTTGGCATGTTATGGTGTTGTCTTTCATTGGAAGGTTTAAAACTAGGGTTTGATAAGCTCTCTTCATGATTTGTAAGTGTATTTCTCATGCAAAACTTCTTAAATGAATGGTTGTAGGTTAAATCTCTTGCATTTATTGTTACATAGTTATTGTATAGCTTAATCATTGAAACCCTAGGTAGCAAGCACACAAGTAGGTCCTTGCTACATGTCCCCATGATTGAGAACTTGTCTTAGCCATTGATTAAGGAGGATATAGCCTAGCCGTTGCTACATTAATTCCCCTTTTTCTGAGTTAGCTTTTGAACATAAGTTGAAGAAAGAAGACGTCCTAGGCCTAGTTAATTCTACACCTAGGGTTTTGACTTTTAGGGTTTGAAGGGCCTTGCTCTTGCAACACTTTTCACCCTTAGATTTATGTATTGAAGATAGCCATTTTGCCAAAGAATTTTAAGGAAAGAGGGAGGAGCATGAGGCCTTGCTTAAGCAACACCGGAATGAGCCTCCTCCCCTTAGGGTTTTGACTCTAGGGCCCTACCATTGCAGCACCATATAGCCTAACTCTCTTGTCTTTGAATTTAGATTCTCCCGAGACCTAGCCCTTGCCTCTGAATCCATAATACCCTAAGGCACTGGTCTAACTCTCCAACGTTGAGCTTGTTGTGCCAAAAAAAAACTTTCAAAACTCTCAAATTTGAAACCCTAACTAACCCTAACGTCTACTAACCCTAGATTGATGATGACATCATGCCTTGTTTGAACTCTTGGTTGATAGAAAATGTTGTGGCTAAGTCATCTAATGATAGACATTGATGTGTAGATAAATTTCATTGGCCTATTTGCAAAACGTTCACCATTTTGTCTACCAAACTAACCCTAGAAGAAGGCTGACGTCACCTCTAGTATAGTGACGCAGCAACCTTTGTATATGAGCATTTAATGATATTTAATGCGTTGTGTTAATTCAAGGATTAATCATTTCTATTGGATGCTATATCATTTCCAGTGTTTGTTGACAAGTAATATTACAAGCCATTGTCATCATTGCAATCATTGACTTCGTCAATAATTACTATTATTTATGCTCATGTATATTAAATATTGATGGTCATTGACAAATGAAGCATTAAGCACCATTTGCATGTATTAGTTTTATTGTTTCCTTGTCTCGCAAACAAGTGCTTCTTCTGTGGTATTTCTTCATTCTTGACTATCTTCTTGGCGGTAATCTGTGAAAGGAAAAACTTGCCTTGATCCTTTAAACCTTTGCCTTTCAAAACCCCAGATTGCCAGGGACATCTCCCTTGGGTTTAGATACCCTAAATAGAAATAGCTCCCCATCGAGGTGACAGTGGGTGGGGAAGCTCCTGTTACACCAGTTTGGCCCTTACCTTTCAGCTGCTTGGCCTAAACTACAAACTGAGCGATAACAGGAGGCACTATTTGATTCCGAAGGAATTTGTTTTATATAGTGATAACCATGCATTGCAGTTTGTGACTCAAAAGGAAAAGTTGAATCAGAGGCATGTTAAGTGGGTTGAATACTTGCAGAATTTCACTTTTGTGATAAAACACATTTCTGGTACTGCTAACAAAGTTGTTGATGCTTTAAGCAGGAAGTGTTTGCTGTTGCAGGAGTTCAAAGTCAAGACGTTAGGTTTTGATGATCTCAGAGAAATGTACGTAGATGATCCAAACTTTAAGGAAGCGTATGAAGCAGCTAAAAATCCAGTTCTCAGAGATAGCAACAAATGGGGTGAATACATGATCCAGGAAGGATTGCTATTTAAAGGCAATCAGTTGTGTATTCCAAATTGTTCCATGAGGGAGAATTTGCTGAAGGAAAAACACAGTGGAGGATTGGTCGGACACTTCGGTCATGATAAGACATTCATGAAGCTGAGCGAGTCATACTTTTGGCCAGGGATGCGATCAAAGGTCAAGAGGTTTGTAGACCGATGTAGAATTTGCCAACATTCGAAAGGAAGGAAGAAGAATGCGGGTTTTTATCAACCATTGTCCATACCTGAGAATCCGTGGGATGAAATTAGCATGGATTTCATATTGGGATTGCCAAGGACGCAAAGAGGATTTGATTCGATCTTTATGGTAGTGGATAGATTTTCCAAGATGGCACATTTTATCCCATGCCAGAAAACCAGTGACGCGACGCACATCGCGAATCTATTTTTCAAAGAAGTCATTCGACTTCACATCTTACCGAGGAGTATTGTTTCGGACAGAGATACAAAGTTCTTAGGGAACTTTTGGAGGACATTATGGAAGAAGTTGGGGACTAACTTGTTGTTTAGTTCATCTTATCATCCTCAGACGGATGGACAGATAGAAGTGGTGAACAAAAGTCTAGGAGACTTGCTGAGGAGCCTAGTGGTGGAGCACCACAACAGTTGGGACAATACATTGTCGCAGGAAGAGTTTGCGTATAACGACTCAGTGAATCGGAGCACAGGCCGGAGTCCATTCCAGATTGTATATGGCACACAGCCAAGAGGAGTTTCTGAATTGAGAGATTCGGAACAGACTTCTACTAGGAGTGCTAGTGCAGAAGAATTCACGGAGGCGATGAAAGAAATTCACAGCCGGGTGAAGGAGCGACTGCAGAATTCAAGTCAGGAGTATAAGCGGAGAGCAGATCAGCATCGAAGACGACTCCAATTTGAGGTTGGTGACTTGATTCTAGTGCACATGGTGGAGCTGGTGAGTTGGAAAGACTAGGGACTCCTCCTAGACTAGGAGGGAGATTCTGCAAGCGTCTATAATGACAAGGATTCTATGGTTCCCCTATGGTTCTGACTAGCAAAGTGAATGTGTGCCAATGGTGACAAGAGAGAAATAAATGAACAAGTGCTCTTTATATTTTTGACCTTCACAAAATAATATAACTAACAATTGCATGTAATCAAATGATCATCATACATAAATCAACTGTAAAATAAATAAGCATGTAGATAGGTTGATTTTTTCTGTGTGGGGGAAAAAAGAACAAAAAAAAATGCTTGTATCCTAAAATACCTATCGTCCTTCCTCTCAATTTATCACTGGGCCTTCCAATAGAACTTGGCAGTGGGGTCTTAATCCACCGGAAGAGGAACTACTGAAGGTTGAAGTAGTCAGTTATAATGAGGGGTAGAGGGTGCATATCCTGAAAGAGATGGTGACATTTCCCAATAGCCACACAAAATCTGACCAAGGTGTGATTGCAGTCCACAACCACCACCTTGGTAGATATCCTATGTTTGGCCACTAAATACCTTGATCAAAGTGAAACATTTATATTTTCAATCTAAAAAATGGGTCACATGATGGATACCCTCACAAGAGTTGGGTGACTCAAGAAGGGATGCGCAGAACAACCAAACCTCAACCTTCGACCCTTCACGGGTATCTCCCTGCCTTATTGTATAGGAACACTTGACTTGGAGGATTTGAAAGATCCCTATTCTCAACTTCTATTATTTCAAAATGTGAGAACCTGATAATAGGGGGTTATTTAGATGCCTACCCCTGAGATCCTACCTAGACTAAAATTTTATTTTAGGCACCTCCTGTGGAGGAAAATTTAGTGTGTTCTTATAAAAGTTTTAGATGGAGTGGGCTGAGAGATTGGGGTCATGGACCAACTTCATTTGGATTAAATTAGTGTGGAAAATTTCTAAAGAAGTAGTTGGATCTTTCGGAGTTCCTTTTGAAGTACTTTATGGGTACTTAAAAATAAAGCTTACTTCGAGATCCACTATTCTAATATAAATTATTCTTGTGATGAGTGGCTTTGTGTGCAAGAAAGTGAAAATTGTAGCATGTGGACTTCCTGCGGTCCTTACAAATATTCTTACCTAGCTTACTAAGTTCTTTGGTACAACCTTGCAGAATATTTAAAGCCCTAGAGAACTAGCAATGTGGACATATGGGTCCTTACTTGATCCTTTAAACTCCCTGGAATGTTGTCTATACTAGAAATGTTTTTTAAAGTATCCTAGGATTTTAGACATGTGGGCATGTATGGGCCCTTACTTGATCTTTTAAACTTTCCTAGAGTGTTGTCTAGACTAAGAAATATTTTTAGAAACTAGCCTAAGATTGTAAACATGTGGTCATGTATGGACCCTAACAAAGATTTAAGATAATTTTCAAAACTAAAGAGGTGCCCAAAGGGGTTATTCCCTCTCCTAAGGATTTTTTAAGGGAGATAAAATTTCCTTTCAACCACCTTTTCTGATTCCCTAGATCACACTTCGGTGTGGGGGAAGAGCATACTTGGGGGTTAAAATTGATTTCTAGTCCCAAATTATTTTATTGTGTTTGAAAAAGCAATAACCTTAACTCAAAGTTTTAAATGCCAAATGAGCCATCGATGTGGAAACAAAGAAAAGAGAAGAATTGTAATTATTTTTACCCCAATGTTCTTATGTTAGCTAACATTTCTTGTAAGAAAGGACTCTACTTGAAGTGTGATTTATTTACAAAGTGTGGGAAATTAAAATCTGAAGGCAAGGGGCCCTCAAACCAATAAAAAAACCCTTACAATTTACAAAAACCTGAACTTGTGCGCAGGCTGTAGGTTTGTCAGTCACGCCAAGCGCGCAAAATGCACATAATGAATGGGTTTATGAAGGCTCTTACACACACAATGTGTAGAGTGTGCATAATTCATGTCTGTGTATTTTGAAATCCGTGCACTTCCTATCACGCATCGGGAAATAAATTTCGAGATTAAATTCTTTTTCCTTAGCTCTGAATTCTAAATTTGGAAGACTAGAATAGGCTGGTTTTGGTACCTTCATAGCCAAACAATTAGAAAGAAGTGATCTAAAGACTTAAATAGGGAGTAATTTGATTCACAATCCCCAATATGGTCGCCAATATGTCATGTTGGTTTTGTCACATGGGTGAGCAAAAACACAACACTTACTTTCCTAGTTAAGTTAGCTAAACAAGACATAGAGTTGTGAGTTGAATAGATAATCAAACATACATGAAACAAAGAAATAAAAATAAAAGGAAACAAATGTTAGAAAAACTTGCAAGAACTAGAACCATGAAAAACGAAAATGACAATCATATACCTACCAATGGATCAAGGTATTGATAGGCTAGCATCGTAGAGAAAGACATGGACTTATGAATCCCTCTTCCTCCTTGGGAGGGATCTTGAGTTCCCTAATAGAGAGATCTTCTCTTCATACAACAGAAAGTAACAATGGTGAAGAAATACAATGCCAATCCTCTCAAGACGTGAGTGGAATGGCCCTTGTTATAGTGCTTGAATGATTCAAAGAGAAATGAGGATTCTTCAAGAAGAATTCTTGCATCATAACAATACCTTGAAATTATAATTTTTCTAGCACACCCATGGCACATATTTATAGTGTCCATTCATGGAAAGATATAATTGGTTCATAATTTGAACAAGGGACCTTTTAGGGCACTTCCTAGCCCTTGACCAACCTCCAAGATGGATTTCGCTCAGATCTGAGTGTCAAATCACGTTGAATGTCATATTGGAAGTGGTTGAGAGGCCGACAAGATTCATAAATGCATCGTTCATGAGAAGTGCATGGGTTTTCTTGTGGACAGTCGTGCATCCTGCGTATTCTGCACAATTAGGGTTGTGTTAGCCCGCACATTTCGTGCACAGTGTGCGTGCTTCCTTTGGTGAATTTGTGCACATTGATTTATGAACCAAGTATATAGTTTTATGCCCTTTTTTGATGGATTTTGATGTTGCAGGTGTACTAATTGTTGTTGGAATTAATGTCTTTCTTTAACCATTGTTTGTAATGTTGCATGCGATTTTTCAATGATAACACACACCAAATATTTCTTTCCCTTTACTACAAATCCTTCAAGTTGTTTTATGTAGATTTCATCTTCCAGGTCCCCATGTAGGAAAGTTGTCTTCACATATATCTATTCTATTTCCAGATCAAATGTTGTATCCATAGACATTAGTACTCTAATGGAAGTTAATTTTGCAACAGGGGGAAATAATCTCACCGAAGTCGACTCCTTTGACTTGGGAATATCCTTTCACTACCAGTTGAGCTTTGAATTTATCGACTTGACCTATTGCATTCATCTTATTCTTGAATACCCATTTGCTACCACCATGATTTATTCCACTAGGTAACTTGATTAAGTCCCATGTCTCATTATTGTGCAAGGATTCCATCTCTTTGACCATGGCGTCCTTTCAAAGTTTTCCCTCTGCTGAGTCGACTAGCTCCATGACCAACCTGGGCTCATTGTCAGTGGAAGTTAACACAAATGCAGAACGAAAGTTAGGCAGAATATACCTTTCGACTGGTTTTATTACTCTTTTTGAACTCCTCAAGGCTCCTCCACCATATCAGGAATTCCACTGATATCCTCATGTGTCGTGGCTAGCATAGGTGATTGAGAAGATGAAAAATGTGGCTTGCTCATCATAGGAAGCTCATCATCTAGCTTCATACATGACTTCTTGGAATCCATGTCTACACCCATAGGTAGGTCATCCAACCTCCTAATCTCATCATGTCTAAGTGCCAACACATATGAATCCTCACAAATGTCACCACTATGCTGAAGTGTTGAATCCTCAACATTACCTAATGGGGAAGATGAAGGATATGCACTATCATCCTATCCATCCAACTGTCCCTCAGATGCACAAGAGCCACTATCCTTATCAGACTTCTCTAAATATGCATCTATGGTTGCATTCACATGCATCTCCTCATCCTCGTTGTCATATCGCACCTCAACAATGTGCACCTTCCCTTTACCCCTACATCTGTGATTTGGCTTCCAAGGCACTTTGCAACTGTAGAAACTCTCCCTGCATCTAATGGATGTAGGCTCCATCTGTGCTCCTATCAATCCACTCGTTGGTAATTATGTATCTACATCCTTATCTGATTTTACCCTTATTCTGGCAGGAAAACCAGCTCTGATACCACTGTAATATCCTTGATCCAGCTGATCCGGATATCTACTGTTGAACTACGATTTTTCTACTAAATCTGATACTCTAGGGGTTTCTTACTACATTTGAGTAACTAGGTGAATATGTTCAGTTGATTTTACATGTTTGTTCCAGTTTATTATGTGTTTAGCAATGTAAAAGGATACATGTGAAATAAGGACAACACAACTCACTGATATATATATAATGCTGGAAAAAGCAGGAAAATACAATAAAGACTGGAAGTAGATATGATAATCGTCAGTTAGATCTCATGGATCATCACTGGAATGAAAAATAACAGATAAGAAATACTCGTGACCAGAAGAACAGGAGTTGGTCTGCGCATGCACAGATAGATCGACAAAAAGCAATCTGACAGCGCACAGTTACTGCTGTAGAATCTGGAAAACTCGCCCTGATGGAGATACCCATCAGAATGAGCTGGAAATTGTCTCAAAAGATGTACCTTGGCATCTAGAATGATCTTGATGACTTTCGGACTGAAGATCTGACCTTTGAGGCTCTAGATGTCACCCTCTGGGGTTTTGCGCACCTCATGGGATCAATGAGTGCGCCCTATAGATTCCACCTGAGGAATATGACGATGTATAGCTCAAAATGATCGTCCTGGTTTCCTTTTTAATGGGTCGGAATGGATTCCTCATATCTACCCTAGAATGTCCCCTGGAACCCCAAATGTTCTTCCTCGAGAGTTGTGCCCTAAATGACTGTTTTCCACTTTCCAAAACATTCCACCATCGGAAAATGATGACATGTGGCTCAAAAGGTGCGCCCTGGATAACTCTCTAATGGGTCATAAGGAATTGGCCAAATCTAAACTATCATAAGAGATCTCACAAACCCTCTCTCAAACACTTGCGCCCTCACTCGCTGAGTTGTGCAATCACTAAACTGGACATTGTAATGCACCATGAAATACCTGGAT
Source organism: Picea engelmannii (assembly GCA_009831015.1). Classification (NCBI taxonomy): domain Eukaryota; kingdom Viridiplantae; phylum Streptophyta; class Pinopsida; order Pinales; family Pinaceae; genus Picea; species Picea engelmannii. The sequence goes on from ML808271.1 coordinate 147,724, forward strand.
GGTATCTTTGATAGTATAGGGTGTGTCTCTCAACACCGAAACTGATCAATGGTGGTGGTTTCCTCCAGAAATCCACAAAACAACAAGGGGGTCAATTTCCTCCTCCTCTGTAAATACCTCAACATCAAATCATAACATAGCATATCGAATTAGGTTGCTTTACCCTTCCTTTATAGATTCCCAAAACCCTAATTTGTTGTTTACCTTTTCCCTCCAAGTGACTTTTAATTTATTTTATTATTCCTTGATTAAATCACTTAATTAATTAATTAATTAACCATTTTACCTCTAAAAATTGATTTATCCATCCTGATGGCTTCTCCGACCACTGAAAGTCACTTCTCATCATCTTATCCTGTAATGCTCTTCCTCTCGATTCCGATGAGTTATTACACTAAGAGGTTTCTCCAAGTAATATGCCCATTATGACCTTCTTAGTGTATTTAATTAAGATATGACCCATAATAACTCAAAATTACGGAAATCGTTGAAATGCAACGGAACCAAAGACCAGTTGTGCGGAATGGATCTTGATGATGAACGATGCAATTTGAGCCCAAATAAACCCCTCAATATCTCTCGAACTCTCTTTCACCCCTATATGGCTACTCGAGTAGGCATAACACTCTGAAATGTTGTAATGTTATAATGTCCCAAAATGGGAACATTACAACTTCATTTTGTACCAGACAACTCGAAATTTCAGTTGGGAAGAGGTGCGCACTGTAGAAACTGGGAAAGTGCGCAAGTCTCGGCAGCAACTACAGTCGGCAGCTACTGTAATTTGTATTCTAGGTTTAGGCTCAGACTTTATATTGGTTATGGTTGGAATTTCTGATCAGTCTTGTTTATCTTTATGCATTAGTCGTGGTCGGCTATTGGTTTTCTTCCAAAATCATTGTCTGTAAGGGTTAAGATGCTCGGGGGTGGGTTCATCCTATGGTTGGGTGACAATATTGTTATATTGTCTATGGTTAAACAAGAACATCCATTACTTTGTAACAAAATTAGGGTCTATATATCAAGTCGTTATTCAGTCCTTGCATTTTTGTTTCTTTATATCGAAAATACAAAAACAATTACTCATTTTTCATTATGGCATTTGATCTTTTGGTTATTGAGTATTGATCTTGACATTTGTGGAAAGATTGCATCTTATTGAAATTGTAGAAGTTGCATTGAAAGTTGCATTTTAAAATCTTACCATCTTTTGAGAAATTAATATTAAGACTTAGCACTTTATTCATATATTCATTTATTTGATATCATGATTCATAACATCATCAGTTTCACGACTACATCTCTTGAGTAAACAAAGATATTAAAAGTAGTGTTGATTAATTAAAATTGATTAGAAACGATTTTATTTTTCAGAGTACACAAACAAGATTAGGATATAGGGCCTTGGAATAGGATTTTGTGAGTAAACTTCTCCAAGGCTATTGAATTAAACATATGTGTCTGACTAAGGGAGTGGTGAAATAAATTGTTTAATTAGTGATGTCATGACGCTCCGCTCACATCAGAGTTAAGCATGAGATCATGCGAAGTTGGTTCAGAGATATCCCTCTAATACCTTCTTAGCATCAAAGATATTTTTGGGGATCTATTCGTATTTGGGGGTCTTGCTAGTACCTTTACCTCCATGAGAGGAGGTGCTTTCAATATTTCAGGCTTAGTTACCCTGCCCATATGGTGAAAATGACTTATGATTGTTCTCCTAAACATTAGTTATATCGTGGTGGCTTTAGTTGCTTGACATAAGTAGCCACATAGGTTACTTGCAGGGGTTATTTTGTAGGTATTCTGAGTCAGATAAGGGTCAGATAGCACACAACCTTTATAGAGGATTACCTCTCTGGAGGGATCTGACTAATTGTGTTGTTAAGCCCATGAGGCCCCTTATAGCTAATTCTGATACCTCCGATCCTTTGAAGGGAGTCTCAGGACCCTCTTGGGTGAGACATACCTACTCTAGTGAGGGAGGGCCCTTTTCATACACTATATCATGTTTGTGTGCATTTGGCCTTTTGTTTATTTTGGTGTGCTCTATGATTGTTAGTTGGCCCCAGGATTTTTTTTTTTATATCTCTAGTCTTGAGTCATCGTGGAGCCAAACCAACCTCCTCGCTAGTCTCGCCATTTGTTAAAGTTATCACTGCCCCTTGAGTGATCCAGATTATTTTCGGCACGAAATGAGAGAGGAGATATAATAAATAAATGTACAGAGATATATCAGATATCCAATAATACAAAAAAAATGTATCATAGATGCAACCATAAAAACAAAGATATAGTAATACACAATTTTTTATTAATGAGCGAAAATGTACAAAGACTGTAAAAATATCAAGTGAAAGACTCGCTAGAATGGTGACAGCTTATCTATGAGAAGAGATGTGTCTGCTACTTGCATTTGCAAGAAGATGATTTTACAATGAGTCTCCAAATGTCTTTTTATTGTAAATAAAATCCAAAACCCTAACCCTGAAAGATGAAAATCCAACTGTTTTGTGGACCCGGTTTTGGGTAGTTTGGTGTATCAACTTCCCGGGGGTGTAACTTTGGCATACGATCTCTATTTGGGGTGTACGATAGCTCGCTGGAAAGGTATCATCGAGGAGATTCATTTTGGGGCCTCAATTAGAGCCTTTGGCTATAATTGAGAAGATATATCCTAAAAAAACTTCATTTAGTCCCTCAAATGGCCCCGAAAGTTAAAAACTGCTAAAAATATTAAATTGTCAAAATTGCCAGAACATTGTTTTGAGTCAGATCGAAAAGGTGGGTGAACATCGATATCCACCTGGATCAATCCTCCCTCCTTAGGAAGAAATGGTAGCCATTGCATTGATTTCCCAGGGGAGAGGGGAAAGCAATCGAATCTTGGTGCACTGCTTGCCTTGCTAGAGACGTTGCATTGTGGAAGGATGTCATGAACCTATTGTTGGCAGGGTTGAATCTGTTCAACCAGTCGAGCTACATGAGATGTTTGGGTGCAGAAGGAATATTTTCAATTTGTTGCATTCTTATAAACCTGCTTCTGTTGGATAGAAGGTGCTTAGGTCGAGGCTGTAGTGGTTGTAGTATCCTTTTGTTCACCTTTTGAACAAATTGTGAAGAGGCTGAATTTTGTAGTATGAGATACTACATTGCAGCATTGTTTAGGTAGGACAGTAATTGGAACTACCTCTGGTATCCTGTAGAGATGACCACCCAGAGTAAAAATGACACTACGAGGTCGAGACTCATAGATAGCATGGCACTTCCACATATATGGTTGGCCCAAGAGAACATCATAGACATCCAATGGGGCAACATCACATAATATTTCATCCTTGAAGGGATGGATGTCATATGAAAATCGACACTATTTCCTGACATGAAGATCTCGTCCCTGGCGAAGCCACCTAATTTTGTATGGTTGTGAGTGTGGTGTTGTCGAAAATCCCAACTACTTGACGACCTCTACTGAGATAAGGTTATTCTAGATTCCGCTATCAATAATAAAATGCAGTCGGGTCCCCTTCACCCACATCTTTGAATGAAAAAGGCACTCCCCCTCTTCAGGATCTATGGGTTCTTCTGGTTGAATTGTTGTGGTCATGACAATAGCAGTGGGCTATGCGTTGATGATTTGTCTTCTATCATATTTTATGAATTAGACTCTAAATCAGGGTTTGGCTCCTTATCTTTGATCTCGGCCACCAATGACTATTTTGAGCAACATTCATCGGTGTTGTGTCAGGGGATTTTGTGGAAATCACACCATTTTTCGGTGTCCTTCTTCATCTTTCTATGACCCTTATTTTTCTGTGTCTTGGACTGGTTTTCGGGGGACTGTTTGTTAGGGTCGTCTTTACCATACTTTGTTTGTTGCATATTTGCAGACCCAAACTCCCATTTGTTCTGGTGCTTAAATTTCTTCTCAATTTTAATAACATATCGATAAGCAACATCGAGTGATGAGATGTCCAGAAAATTTGTTTCAATTTGGATGTATCTGTGTAGAGCCCCACGGTATTTTAGAACCAAATGTCGTTCAGAGTCTTTGATACCTAGCTTGGTGCGCAAGGTATGGAAGGTATTGGTGAACTCTGGAACTGCTTGGCCCCTCTCTTGTTACAGTGTGATCCATCTCATGTACTGGTCCTCATAGTTTCCAACAGGGTAATATTGTTCCTTTACCGCATCCACAAAAAAATCCCAAGTGGGCTCAACCCCATATATTCCAGACTCCTCTGCAGAAATTTTATCCCAATAAGTTTCCCACCAATGTTTGACATGGGAGAGATCCTTAAGGAGTGTGAAAGTGAAATTTTCCCTGTTGGAAAAATTATGAACAGAAAAATAACATTCTAGCATATTTAACCATTTTTCTAGGGCATTTTCATCTATTTTTCCTTCAAATATGGGAATATCAAAATTAACTTGTACCTTGAAAGGTGAGGTGCCTCCAAAGTGGTCGCTTGATGAAGAAGTGCATGTTGTTATCGTCAGACGTTGAAGGATGTGGGAAAAATTCTCCATCATTTTTTCCCTCTATCGGGTGAGAGCTTGCTCAAGCAAAATATTAATAGAACCGTCTGCTCTATCGTTTTTCTTTTCTTATGCCATGGAGGGTTTATTGGGCATGTGAGAGAGATTTTCATCAAGAGAGACAAGCTCGATACCCAACTTTCTAAACTCGGACCTCGTTGGGGACATGCACTGAAAAAATGATCAAGAGCAACCTGCTCTGATACCACTGATTTGGATTATTTTCGGCACGAAATGAGAGCAGAGATATAATAAATAAATGTACATAGATATCTTAGATATACAATAATATAACATAAATGTGTCAGAGATGAAACCTTAAACACATAGATATAGTAATACATAATTTTCTATTAATGAGCGAAAATGTACAAAGACTGTAAAAATACAAAGCGAAAGACTCGCTATAATGGTGGCAGCTTATCTCTGAGAATAGATGTGTCCGCTAATCGCATTAAGAAGAAGACGATTTTATAATGAGGCTCCAAAGAAATTTTAATCATAAATAAAATCCAAAACCCTAACCTCGTTTTGTTTTTGTGGACCTCGTTTTGGGTAGTTTGGTGTATCAACTTCTCGGGGGCGTAACTTTGGCATACGATCTTTGTTTGGGCTCACGATAGCTCATTGGAAAGGTATCATCGAGGCTATTCATTTTTGGGGATCAAATAGAGCCTTCAGCTACCAATGAGAATCTTGATCCCAAAAAACATTCATTTAGTCCCTCAAAATGGCCCCGTAAGTTAAAAAATACCAAAAATAGTAAATTGCCAAAATTACCAGAAAATTGTTTTGAGCCAGATAGAAAAGGTGGCTGGCCACTGATATCCACCTGGATCATTGAGTCTTTTCCCTCTAAGAGATGAAAATTTACTAAACTTGGTACACATATCTCCACCTACTAGACTTGTGATTATACAACTATGAGTATTGAGTTGAGTACGAAAGACACGAGGATTCCTTCTACTCCTATATCCATTGTAGTCAATGGGGTTCCTTTGACTCATTCAGCCACCACAGTTTTAATTCTGAAGGTTCTCGTTATTACTCTTATTTGTCATGTGGTTGCTACTCAACCCATAGTAACGAACCCTTTCGGGCCTCTTTTTGGTATACCCGGATATAATTCTCAGTCCATACCTATGACCTCTAACCCTTTCTCTTGTGGTATGCCAAATATGACATCACAAATTTCATCCTCCATTCCAGCGACTAATACAAATCCTATTATTGGACCTCGGGGCATGGCCCCTTCATATACTCCTCTCTCGCTTGGTGGAACTCAAATTACCCAAACTAATCCTTTGGTCAAGGGTCAAACTCCATTTTCCTTCGGGTCTAATTGTAGTCTCAATGCTCCTGGATGGAGTACTCAACCAGGTAGACAAGCTACTTCCTTTGTTTCGTCCTTTACTTTTTCCTCCTCTACGTCGATTCTGACTAATATGTTTGGTATGACGAATCCACCTCTATCCTCCGAATTTACCCCTGGGGGAGGTCAGTTTCATACTATGGGAAACCCCCAACTTGGAGCTCCTCTAGCTAGGGGAAACATTTATAGCCCGCATTATACTGGTCTTAGAGGCATGGTGCCCAACAAACCTCTTATTGTTAATGTTTAAGCCATTATTATAGTTGTTTTCATTTCATTAGATAACAATAGCATAATCCAAGATCACTGAGAAATACACAATCACAAGAGAAACAACATTTATCCTGGGAAACCCTCTAGGGGAAGAAAACCCAGCAAAACTTCCTTAATATAGATAGCCAATACAATGCCAAGAGATCTCTTAAACTAATACAGAAAGTCCTCTCCCAGATATGTGTCGGTGTCTCTCTCCTTCTTCTCCAGCAACAGATCTGAAACTTGTATCTCAATGAGCAAGTGAGTTGTGTGTCTAAGTGAGGCACTGGCCTCTTTATTTATACAAGTTTGGCATGTGTGAAGTGTCTCTTCACTCGTAGGGTCAACTTCTCAAACTGGGTGGGTAAACCCACCTTTATTATATTTCTGGGTCTCTTTAATATCTGTTGGGGCCGACTTCTTATTCTACCTATTACAATTGTCTTTTGACCAATCCGAAAAGGGGATTTGGTCCTATTACAATAAACGACATGATCAATCCACAATGGGGATTGATCCTATGAATAATATATCAATAATAATAAGAATACTCTTTGCAGTTACATTATTTCAACACTCTCCACTATCAACCAGAATGATGACCTTACGATGCTTGATGTAACTGATTAACTTGAGGGTTTGGGGAGTGGAGAAGCCAGTGAGAGCATTGAATGAAATGACGGGTTTGACTTCAGGAGGGTCTGAGGGAGGGATTATGTCAGTGATTTTAGGTGACTCAGACACAGGGGGAGTTTCAACATCCTCTTCTGAAATATCCTCAGAGATGGCCATAAAAATCTTTTGTTCCTTGCACTTGTGGCCCGGGAAATATTTTTCATCACAATTATAACAAATGCCTTTGAGTTGGCGTTCATCCATTTCAACCCTGGTCAATTTTTGGATCTTTAATGGGGTGGAGGGAGTAGTGGGAGTTACGGGTTTAGGGCGAGGGATAAAGGAGGGTTTTCTGTTTTGAGAGGATACAACCTATTGTTCTTCTTTATCTCTTTTAGTAGCCTCCACCCAACTCGAGGGTCGAGCCATGAGGACATGGGCCCAAATCTCCTCCTTGAGGCCACTGATAAAACACTCTTGAAATAAAGCATCAGTCATGGCCTCTGTTCGAAAAGTCGGGCGCTCAAAGGAAACTATGAAATCTTCTACTGTTCCTGATTGTTTCAACTTTGTCAAACGACACAAATGGTTCGTGTCTGTGTCAAAGCCTTCATAAAGCTCAGTCACAAATTGGGTCCAAGAAATATACCCTTGACAGGAAGTTTTTCTCCATTGCCACCATTGCCAACGTTCTTGATCTAGATGGAGAACACCATACCAGAGTTTGTCCAAGTCATCTGTAATGTTGTATAAAGAGAAATAATGTTCCATTTGGGTTACCCAACCAGTGGGGTCTGAGCCATCAAATTTGGTCACATCCACCCATGGAAGGTGTAGGTCATGTTGAAAGTGATGGGGCTGAAAGGTATGGGAATGGGAGGAATGTTCACCTTCAGTCTTTGGAGGTGCTTCAGAGAAATGGTCGTCTGTAGGGATCTTCAGTTTGGTGCAGAGTGATGCAAAGACAGATTCAAGCTGGGTGGTCAATTCTTGTTTGACTTCCTCCATTGAGGACTACAGGATTGTATTTATGGTAGCATTGATGGATGAATCGATGGAGGTAACAATAGCACTGAGTTGTCTCACTTCTTTTTGGGTTTAGAGGAAACCAGATTGCAAGGTGTTGAAGTGAGCTTCCAGGTCTTGGCTACGAGTATGGGCCATGACGATGGGTGAACTGAAAAGGGGCGGGCGGGGTAAAAAAATTTGCTGAAAAATGATATGGATGAATGTGATGAGGGCAAAGAGATGAATCCAATGGAATAGGTCTCAAATAATGGTGAAACATTTTCCAGACTTTTTTTTTTTTACACCTACGGAGTTATACTCCAGTCTAAAGAATACTGCACTGATGAAATCCCCAAATGCTTAACCAGAAAGAAATGTGTATTTACTTGGCAACCCGAACATAGTTGCGTAGCAAGAGATCTTGTATGTTTTAATTTGTTTATGTTTCTGTCCCCCAAGGGTTAGGTATTCAAGGGTTCTACAGACAAGGGTTTGCCCTGTGTTATAGCTCTCTGATATACATGTGGGGTCCAACAATAGTACTCGGCCCAATATATCAGGGCACTAACTAAGGAGGATAGATGTACCCTTAGTCGTACTACCCGACTACCCATGTACTAGAGAGTATCTTCTTGAGTGTTGTTCTCGGTGACACTATAGCAGTCTGACGGTTGATAGGTTTATCTAAAGAGGGCTTCAGGAAATCTAGGTCGATCCGTACACATGTGTTGTGTGATGCGCTACCACTCGAAGGGGTACCAACATGGGTTACAAGGGTGGCCAACAGATGTGTGCTTAAGAACCACTTGTATTTCCTGCGTGTATGAATCCCTCAACCGTGGGTTTATGTGCGTAATGGTAGATCTATGTGGCTTAAAGACGCCAGAATACGTCTCTACCCTGGAAAAAAAAAATCCCACAATTTCTGCCAAGGAAAGTGCTCTAATACCACTTGCAATATACCAGATATAAAAAGTATGCAGAACAAAAATGAAATGCTAGAAATGGCAGAATAACAGTAATATAACCAGCATAATCTCCACAGTAACACAGAAATGATATAAGAACAACAACAAAAATAACACTTTGATTCAGAAAGCAATGTTCACAGGCCTCTTCGAGGGGGCAACCTCCAATCGAGCAACGCTCTGTTACAACAATCTTCAAGCTAGGGTTTTCATACCCTCAACCCTTATTTATACTAAATATGTCTATTAAGAGAAGCATCTAGAGGAATATCCTTCTAGAAGTGGAAGCTTCTATTAGGTCTTCTTACATCCACTTTATTCTATTTTGTTGAAAGGTCTTATTAATATTGACCTTTATTACATCCGAATATATTGATCTACCTATGTGCGGGTTAGGACCCTAACATAGAAGGAATTAATTAAAGGAAAATTGTGTTTATTAGTGAATTGAGTTATTTAAGGACATGCTTAGCATGCAACATGCAATCTAAATCTTAAGTGGGTGTGAGAAGTGATCTCAACCGTAGATCACTTTGGAGATTAGAAATAGATATTAACTCATTATTATAAAAGTAAGTCTAGGAGAAGGAGGAAGACACTTGTGTTGAGGGAGTTGACACAGTCGGGACTATTGACGAGAGGTCGAGGTCGAGGTTGAGAAACTTGGTGAGAGACCAAGGTATGGACTTGTGTGAGATACACTTGTTAAAGAGACTTGGTGAGAGACCAAGGTAGGGACTTGTGTGAGATACACTTGTGAGAGACTAGGTGAGAGACCAAGGTTGAGGATAGCAAAGAAATACT
>ML808271.1:161277-193481 GCA_009831015.1 Picea engelmannii
AGAGTGAGCTCTTCAACAATAGACAACAACAATGACCTAGTGAATCAACTCAAAAACCCCTTCTTTTTCATCCATGCTTCCTTTTATATCCTTCTTGGCTCTAGAGCTCTGCTTCTGTCAATTCTCCTCCACTTTCTCTACTGACTAACAATATCGCACACTTCTATCACCTACCTACATTCCATGTATCCTTTCTGGAATCAAGCCAAACTTAACTTCCCCACCAACTCATCTTTTGTTTGCTCCACGTTCCCTTGTGTTGTTGGAAGTAATCATTCGGGGAGATATCCCAACGATTCCTTTCTTGACTCCAACATGAGTCGTCTTTATTTTTGGTGTGCATCCCAAAAAATGGACCAACACACATTTGGTAGACCTTGGACTTGGCGCGCAATATCAAAATTCACTATGATGTGTGCTTCTTGTCAATCCTCATGCATTAGCTTGGGCGCACGAAAAATTGGAATGGGAGTGTGTTGTGAGGGAAATCTCCCTACGGACTAGCAAATAGAGTTCAGAATTTGCATGCAAATATGACTGAAGAGAAACTACTTTCTACCTTCATCCCTAGATTTAAATCCCCTTTTCTTAGTAAATGCATGGAAAGATCAACCTACCTCATTCCCGGCGTTTGATGTCGTTCCTCCATTGTACTTGATTACTTATTCGCAATACTCCTTCCAAAGCTAACCTACATCCAAGACAAGCAACAACTATGCATGCATCATACTTATATACTAACGGGTTAGAAATACAAAACATGTACTAATCAAACTATAAAAGTTCATGAATTGGGACGGGAAAAACATTTTTTTTATTACTTTGAATGAGTCAACTTACAAAAGTTGAGACCAGCCATCGGTCCGCGAACCTGATCCTGGGCTCCTCTTCTACTGTCCTCCAACTGATTTTCTTTGAATATCCTTTGGCACAAGGAAAGGCTAAAGGGTTGGGACAATGGGAATACATAAATGGGAAAAGTGTATTTGCTATATTTTTTCTTTTTTTCCAAATGGGACCCCTACCCCTTCTTTTATAGGCTAGAAGGAGCTAGGTATTTGGACGAACCCTCGGCCATACATGGCCGGGATTTTCAGTTAACTCACCCATAGCTTTTGTGTTCCGTCGACAACTTTCCTTTTTTCGTGCTTTTGTCGGTCCACGTGGGTTGTTTTGGGTCAACCAGCGTGTACACGCATGTAGTAATGGAGTAGGGCGCGTGGGCCTTTACAAAAGAGGATTTTCAAGGAGTTGTTCAACAATGCTTTGGTAAAGAAGGGATATGAGTTGGTCTGATGCCAGATAAGCATGTGTGGTGCAATTTAGGGTTATAACAGATGCCACCTAATGTATGAGGTCAGAAGATCATTTGATGGCCGAAATACATTACCAATATTTACTAATGTGTCGAACGATTGAGCCCAAGGATCAGGGACCGGGAGGTGTCGTCTGCAAAATAACAAATGTCTCACCGAGGTGGGCATACCCATGCTCGGGATAAAATAGAACCATGGCTACCAATCAAATACACCGTAGATCCATGTCAAATAACTATAAAGAGTAGCCCCGAACAATACACAACGGAGCTACATCTCGAAATCAGAAAGATATACATATAGAGTATCCTTCTTCCAGAAGCTGATTCGGCCTGATGGCTGGAGATGAGATCTTCAGAGCTCGAGCAACAACGTCAAAATATTCAAAACTCAGTTAGGAGTGTAATATGAGTGTATGATTGCACTACCCAGAGGTCTTCGACGGCTTGTTGGTCATGGACTTGATAATCTTGATGATCAAACTGAAGGCTTTAGTGATTTCGAACAAGGACTTGATTGGATGTTCAGGATGGCCAGGTATGAGGACAAGAGACATATTGCAGAGGGGCCGACTCAGGCTTGGTGAAAAACTTCCCTTAGATAAAAGCACGACAAATGATGAGACTCGGGCAGCATGGCATTAATCATAAGTCTACGAAGCAGGAGGCAACGCAAACTCTCCATATGTTTGGAAGGATAACCAAACAGTGGAGGACACAACTCTATATAGCGAGGAAAGATTCCTAAGGTCGTACTACATCCCATAGTCTGATGAACAAACGGACAGATGTGCTTTATCCAAGGGCGACTCATTATGCTGCTAATAAAGAAAATACTTTTCCCTTCCTCTTTTTGGGGTATATTTGATTTTTTTGTTCTTTTCAATAATCGTGGAAAAAGAATAAAGGAACATTACATTACAAAGGAGCAACGAGTGTTGCAAACATATAAGCTCAAGGAACAAGGACAAGACTGATGTTCTAGTAGAATTCTACTTGGGAAAAATCCTCTGGGGGCCAAAGGTGTTAAGACGCAGAAGCAAACTGTTACAAGGCCGGCGTATAAGGTATGCAAATGCGGTTAAAAAAACACACAATGGTAATGTCCTTCGATGTAAGTTTAACGAGCCCAGAGAAGGTAAGCTCGGTGGTTTTTCATATTTAGAGAGTCTGAAAAACATAAAAGGAGACTCCATTGGGGTACCTTTTTCGAATATAGTCTAGTCGGTTCGAAAAAGGGGTAAACTAGCACCGATAAGACGTCGATTCAAAATCATTTTAACGAGTGTGACAAGGACAAGATCACTCGACTATTTTTTCATTTTTAAGGAGTCCGAAAAAAGCTTAACTATGGACTCCATCAGGAATGTTCTTCTGGACCAATTTGAACGAGTGTGAAAGAATAAGGTCACTCGGCAATCTTTTCAATTTTAGGGAGTCTGAAAAGAGATTAACTATGGACTCCATTGGGGTTCCTTCTTTGTAAGTTTAGTCCCTCAGGCCCGAAAAAGGGATAAAATCATACCTAAGAGTACTCTTCTATAGAGCTAAAGTTCCATAGAGTATACCTTTGTTCGTACAGTTGACCGTCCGGACCGAAAAAGGGGTAAACTACCGCCGGACAGACGTGACTTCAAATTTCAGTTTAACGAGCGTGAAAGGCCACCAGATCGCTCGACAATATTTTCATGTTTAGAGGGTCTGAAAAGGGCTTAAAAGAAGACGCGTTATTTTTTGGGTCGATACCTGGCATTTCCTCATAAGACCAGGCAAAAACGTTGCAGAATTCTTTGAAAATATCCGTGTAGATTTGAATCTCTTCGGGGGAGCAATCCGCTCCAATGAAGATGTTCTCCACGACGCCAAGGTTTCGGAAGATGTTTATTGGTATAGTGTCAGCGATAGTTTCCATATTTCCCTCAACATAAATTTCATGTGTAGCTAAGAGATTAATAGGACATGATTGATCTCCCATCATGGTCACGGTGAATTCTCCTGCTTCGATTCGGCTAAACTCTGGGAGAAAATATGATTTGTAATGAAGATCTTCCCAAGGTTTTTCCGGACTAGTCATTGCTTCGATTACTGCTTCATCAAAAGGCAAGACTAAGTCTAACGAATCGATGTTAGCGAGATAACCCTGAGCCCAAATAGGCTCTAGAAGTGGATCTAACTCTTGTGTAGGAGTCAGATCAGTGTTAGCTTAAGCTTGCTAGACTAAAGAGTACGCTACTTCAGTGACAGACAAGGGCATGGACATGCCTGGGTGCCCTGTCTCATCCATCATGGCCGATGGGGAAGGAAGTATCCATGGATCCTCAAAGTAAGTCATGCGGAACGATGAAACTTGAAAAATCTCAACCTTATGGTGATTGGATATAAATTTGATGTCGTCGTGAGGGGGAGGGTAATCAAAGGTACCCATCAAGGATGGGCACAAACCAACCCCTATGTTAACGACACCTGGTTGAGGATTATCAATCATCGGGACCGTGGATGCCCCCAAAGCAGGGTCAGGTCTAGAGAAAGACAATTGATCGATGGTCACTATCCGGCCCTCGTGTGAAAACAACAAGACCTGGAAAACTGTAACAACCACAACTTGCATAACATAAGTCCAACTCTATCCTAACAAGAGGTTATAGTCGAGGGGAGCATTGACTACCTCTACTTCGACACACATGGTCTTCCCTCATAACTGCACGGGGAAAGAAGGAACGATGCCATGTGGTCGGAACAAATGATCATCGAAATAAGTGAGGAGAGTAGGTGATGGAGACAAAACGGGCTGGCCAATGGTCTTCCAATGTGCCAATGACATAACGCATGTCGAGGTGCCCTCATCAACCACCGTGAGGAAGATATTCCGAGTAAAAGTTTTCGTGGGATAAGCCACTACTATCTGAAACGCTACGTGGTAAGGCAGACGAGGTTTTAAGTCTGTTGTATCCAACATTATGGTACCCGGATTACAAGTCTCGGTAGAGCCTAAAGCAGTTAACAAGGCTTTCCTCTGAGAAGGGTAGCTTTGAATGACCTCCAAAGAAGACATCGCACAAGGGGTTTGTGATAAATCCTCCATCACATAGTAGTTCTGGGTGGCCCTTGCGTTCGGGTTATCAGAAGCTTTTTTAAATGCACCTTTTGGAATGCGTGTCATTATTTCTCCCAACGTCTTCTCAATCTGTAGAGGAAGAGATGGGAGGTCAACTTCTTTACCCTTCTCAAAAGTGCTTGGTTTACTATAGTCATGTGCTCTAGTCGATATAAAAGCATCACCCCTAACCATATATACGTTCACTGATGCAAGGTTGTTAAGAGGCAGGCAGGTTTCTTGGCTGCCCCCTTCCATGCTTGCAGAGGCTTGAGTTAGATTTTGCCCATGTTGAAATGGATTAGTCAACACTGCCTGCTATTGCTGCATGACAAATTTTTGGGCCTCTGCAAGTCAAGGACATAGATGGGTCGGGTGGTCTTCCGCGCACAAGTTTCATAGATACCTCGCCTTCCACTTTTCAGTGTTGTCCCTGCCAGCATTATCAGTGGGTTTTTTATCCCCCTTACCCTTTTTTCATTGTTTTTCTTCTCTTTAGGTTGTTGGGTGGCCTTTGGGTTAGTCGACTACACTGTGTACTTCCGACGTTTTGGTAGGGGGAGCAGCCAAAGTAGTGGTTTGGTTGGTCGCTATGTGTTGTATAGATAACTATTGCAACTGCTTTGTCAATTGCTCAGCGGGCTTTGTTTGTGTTGAACCAACAATACCATCGGCATATGGTCCAGCTCTCTATCTAGTTTTATCCAATATTGAACATGGCACATCTGGCAAGATGTTGTATAATAAACCGGACTGAGAATAGATGAGTTCAAACTGTTGAGCCCTCATGATGGCATCTTCTTAGGAGAAAACTCCGGACGTCGCGACGTCTTTGGATAGCCGCGGGACCAAAGACTTAAGGAACCACTCAAGAAGGAATGATGGTGGGACTGGTACCTTGATTAAACTCTTTCGGCGTCTCCATTCTTGGATGTGATCAGAGATATGGTCCGCTGTTGTCTGTTCGAAATTGGCGAGCAACTCTGTGCCAGCGTCGTATCTCACAGGTAACTGGAAATGGTTCAGGAAAGCCATCACCAGTTCGCCAAAAGAAGAGTATCTTGAGCGATCAAGCTCAATGTACCATTTCGCGGCACTCCCAATGAGAGTACATTGAAACAATCGAAACTGTACAGATTCATCTTTTAATGAGTTAGATGAGCACCAAAGATGAAAGGTAGTCACATGATCTCCTGGATCTTCGTTAGGCTTGGCTTCGAACTTTGGAATGTCTGAAGGCAACTTTGTCGGCATAGGAGGCCAACGCGGATAGTGACAAATAGGGTCATTCAACAACCTTGTCAAATCTGACAAGTGTAATGTCGCCAGGAACAGTAGTTTGGGTTGTTGCTGATAACCTGTGAAAAAGAGGCCTGGAGTTTGACTGACACCAGGTTGCCAGAAAAAGTTTGGCTGCTGGCCCGGATTCTGGTAGAAACCATGGCCCTGGCTAGCATAAGGATTTTGCATATGTGGAGACATCATCGACTGATTTCCCAAATAGGACATAGATGGTTGGGCATGCATTATATTCGAAGGAATTTGGTAAGGATTACCCCATGTCGGTCCCGTGGGGATAGGTATAGTAGTTTGTCTGGGGTTCCATTGATTGTGGAAAGAAGTACCCCAGATTGGCATTCCGGATGAGGGAACGGATCCCTACCCTGAATTCCAAGGTCTTGCTAGGTTTGCCCCCTGTGCAAGAATAATACCCTACACAGGAGTAGATTGTCCAAAAATGGGGTTGCCCCCAGTCGGGAAAGCGGCTGACGAGAAGGTGTTGTTACCAAATGTTTCGTTCCAAGAAAACGGTGTCGAACCTACCAGCATACTATGCGAAGGTGGTCCTTGACTCCCCGCTCCAAATAAACTATTGTGTGTAGGTTGGCCGGTGGATTGTTGATGCGAGCCACCGAGTGAAGGGGACGAAGGAGGGATATGACCTCCTTCGTAAGGGAAAGCGTTAAAATGAGCAAGAGTGCCCGCCATGTGACCTTGCAGAGGAGTGCTAGAGCTCCCTGCCCCCAGACCCAAAGTCTGTAAAGTGAAGTAGGAAAGTACAGGACTTGTACCCGAACTAGGCATCCCGTATGAAAATGGAGGGCCTGCTGCACTATATGTGAAAGGGGTTGTGGTTGCCGCCAAAGATAGGATCGGACCACTGTGCGAAGTAATTGCAGTCGAGACCATGGTGGCTCGGACTGACGACGGTGGGTTAGGAGATGAAATCTCTCATGTGGGGTGGGAATTGAAGAATTCCCAGAAGGGGTAACAACATTTGTTTCCATTGTTGTGTGCAACACTGTCTAGTGCTCGTAAAATTGAATTGGTACAATGAAAGGTGCTAAGAAAACAGTGGTTGGGGTTTAAACCGGGCCAAGAGTGGTTGCTTCAAGGTCCAAAACGGTCGATTCCTCCGGGGGTTGGTCGGGCACAATGGTTTGTAACCCGGTCGCTTCAAAAGACCCTTGTTGGTCTAGCTTTCGCCTTAATGGTGGTGGGGGTGGCTCCAGTGCAACCGGCATCAGGCTAAGAAGCCTTTGTGATCGACAGAGCTCGGGATCCTCCACTATGTGAGAAGATCCAAGACACTCTAAGGTAGTCTAAACGTTCAAAAGTGACACACACTAAAAAAGAATCCCTAGAAGATAAGACATGCAAACACTAAATTAATTGGAAGAACAGTTACAACAACCAACACTAGAGAAACTTACCGGTCCAAGTGAAACTCGAACATGGAAGCACCCTCCGGGTATACTCTGAAAAGCGTGGCCCGATGTCTGTCCTAGGTACCATGGTATAACCCCGTAGTCACCTGTGTATGTCCCTAAAAAAGATTGGCAACTAGGTTGCCAGCGCACGAACAGTCACCAGGCGAGTACAGTCAAAAGTCGGGTAGACCACAATGAGCAGGGTATCGAGCCCAAAACCTGTCAAGGGTATCGAGCCTGAAACTTGTCAAGGGTATCGAGAGAAAATGGTCTGAAATACAACTGAGGACCTCGAACAGATTCGAGACCCACGAAGCCCCGTGGAAAATGCAAACAACGGAATCCCAAAACAAGCCCTCTATATGTGTTCTCCACTACGATTGGTCTAGCTTTGGAGGGGTTATCTCCGCTACCTTCCTTCATGCGACCTCGTGTTTATCCCCTGTGTTAGAGGGGGTCCCGGATAACTTTCACGACACTGGACTTAGACACTCCCTAACTCAGACTCCAATGTTTGTTTTTAAAATGGCCTTGAAGAGTTTCCTCTCCAACTAATCCAAGGCCCTAATCCTGAACTAGTTGGTGGACCCTACAAACATAAAAGTCTAGTAGATTTTAAATTTAGCGTAAATTTTATGGCTTTGTCTTACGTCAAGGGGTATGAAGGTGAAACTGATGATGTGAAAAAAGACGAAAGCAATGAATGAATAAAAATGCTGGAAACAAAACTTTTTCTTAATGCAAAATTTCAACAACTTTTCAAAAAAAAAAAAAAAATTAACTTTTCTAAGATTTTGGACAACAAACTCAAAGGAATTTCACTCGACTACGAGCTACTTATGATTTAAGTGAACTGCAAAAACTTATGAAATAAACGACTTTTCCCTGGCTAATAATGCAGAAACACACTCTTCAACCAAACAAGAAAATGAAAAGAGATTTATTTATTTATTTAAAAGCTTGATAAAACAAAAAGGAAAAATACCAACAAGCAAAAACCAAGAAAAACAATTTTGGCCTAATCGCAGATCGCAAAGAATCAGATTAAAAAATCACACACTAGCAATTTTTAAAAGAAAATGACTCTCACACTTGTCTAAAAACCATAAAAAATCTTTTATTTTTAACTGAGAAAAAGCAGGCTAAGGGTAAGATTAATCCTAAGCTACTGACTACTCACACAGAGATTCAAACACCTGAGAGGAATAATTCTTATCAAGGGAAAGGATGACTGCCTTACCCTCAACAAAAAGTATCTTGTACAAGCACGCGATTGTCACTCTAACAACACGCGTGCAAACGCGTGCTGAATAGAGACAGAGGGCGTGTACACATGGGCTGACCTTATATAGGACGCGTGTATATCTAAACTCTGAGAAAAATGAAGACAGGGAACCCAAAACCAGGAAGAGACCACTGATATTGATAACCAGGATCCCTTGAAGGATTGAACACTCTTTTTAATAGAAAAACAAATAATGTAAGGAAAAATGATAAGACAAAAACAATCTGAGATAGGACTTCTAGCAAACAAGACTCGGACAGAATTCTAAAAAACCCCCTAAGAATGTGTGATTCTGACAGGGAAGAAGGTGACTGCCTCTGAAGTTCTCTGAACTCTACACGCTACTTCTACCTCTTCAGCTAGTGTTCACACGCGGGTTGTAAGAGAGTAGGACGCGGGCACACGCGTGCAGACCTTATGCAGGCCACATGTACCTCTGTGGGTCCTGAAAAACACAATCAAGCAAAAGACAGGGAAAGCTGGTATGGAAAACCAGACTCCCTGCTAGCTCAGACCTTACAGAAACTAAAAGAAAAAACAGGCAAGAAAAACTAGTCTTTAAAACTACCCAAAAACTAAATAACATTCCAGGAACCCTAGAGAGTCTCCCCAGTATGGTCGCCAATTCTGTTGTGAGGGAAATCTCCCTACGGACTAGCAAATAGAGTTCAGACTTTGCATGTAGATATGACCGAAGAGAAACTACTTTCTACCTTCGTCCCTAGATTTAAATCCCATTTTCTTAGTAAATGCATGGAAAGATCAACCTACCTCGTTCCCGGCATCTGATGTCGATCCTCCGTTGTACTTGATTACTTGTTCACAATACTCCTTCCAAAGTTGACCTGCATCCAAGACAAGCAACAACTATGCATGCATCCTACTTATATACTAATGAGTTAGAAATCCAAATCATGTACTAATCAAACTATAAAAGTCCATGATTCAATCATGAATTGGGACGGGAAAAGCATTTTGTTTATTACTTTGAATGAGTCAACTTACAAAAGTTGAGACCGGCCACCGTTCCGCGAACCTGATCCTCGGCTCCTCTTCTACTGTCCTCCAACTGCATTGCTTTGAATCTCCTTTGGCACAAGGAAAGGCTAAAGCATTGGGACAATGGGAATACGTAAATGGGCAGAGTTTCTTTGCTATATTTTTTCTTTTTTTCCAAATGGGATCCCTACCCCTTCTTTTATAGGCTAGAAGGAGCTAGGTATTTGGACGAACCCTCGGCCATGCATGGCCAGGAGTTTCAGTTAACTCACCCATAACTATTGTGTTCCGTCGACAACTTTCCTTTTTTGGTGCTTTTGTCGGTCCACGCGGGCTATTTTGGGTCAGCCAGCGTGTACACGCGTGCAGTAACGGAGTAGGGCGCGTGGGCCTTTATAAAAGAGGATTTTCAAGGAGTTGTTCAATAGTGATTTGGTAAAGAAGAGATATGAGTTGGTCTGATGCCAGGTAAGCATGCGTGGTGCAATTTAGGGTTATAACAGAGTGCACAACTTCGTTTGTGTGGGTGTGCGATATTAACCCAAAAATTTGGGTGCCAACAGGCCCCCACCACTATTACTTGGCTCGTCCTCAAGATAGACGCCTCATGGAATGACTGCTACAATGAACAAAACTATGTTTCTGAGTTCCTACATGAACTCCTTAAACTGGCACTCGGGCTCATTAAGGTATCCCTAAAGATCCTGGGTAATCTGAACTGTTGCATTACCCTCGGCTGTTATGACTCGAGGAGATGTCAGGTCTATTGTGTTGATTATCTCAATCAGGGGGCCAACAACAACCTACATGTATGAGAAATGTGTGAACAAGATCAAGGCCTCATCGACCACAGAAGTGATGATTTTCGATATGCTCTATTGCTCAGCCCGGGCTACAGTGATATCTTTTTTTTAGCTATAATCGCTAGCATCGGAACAACACACTCCCTAGGAGGAAAATAATCCAGGTCATACTTTTGTTGTGTGACCTCAACCTAAGTTGCACAAACTCTATCATGGATAACAGTCAGTTCTAGGGGACTTTGCAAGTGGTTCCATAAATTAAAGTTATTATTGACTAACTCTAAAAAATCATGGGCTTGAATTCAGCTGTCCCATATGACTACTTTCGTTGTTGCAATCTATCACTAAATATCTATCTCCTCTGACAATAATTGTTGAATCCGCGTGTGGAGTTATAGATTCTAAGACTCTGGGACATGGATGCGCTCAACCGCTTCTTTAATTTTCTACGAGGTTGGAATTTCTGGCTAGACTTGCTCATGTGGATAAGCCTGTGAGTAGGCCTCATCCATAGTAGTGAAGACATCAGTGTGGCTAGCTATCATGGCCTCATATTGACCCTTAGTTTTTTTATGTGCAACTGATTCAGGAATATTCAAGGTCTGGAAGTTTAACTAACAAACTTCAACTTCTTGGTATGCGCAAGATTCTTGTTGAAGTTTGGATCGCGTGATTGTATGACTAGAGACTTCCTGGTCAAGGTGAAGGTGTAATTGGTCCTAGTCTCGGGTGAGATTTTGGCTTTTCTCTCCCATCTTGTGGACCATAGTAGTGATAAATCCCTAAATCTCAACAGTAGGGACCTATGACAGGTCGAGTTCTGTCCTAGCCGAATCGGAAGGGATCGTGGCGAGTGGGTTGACACTCATCACTCTACAGTGGCTTCCTCTCAGGGAATCGTTGGATTGGGGATCTAGGGGCAGATATTTCGGTGGGGATGTTACAACCAATTGTTGTCCCAGTATGTCAACTTTCCTCACCATGTAACTTTGGAACACTTGTTATTTGGCCAACTACATGTGAATCTCCTTCATGAGTTTTACGATGTGTCGACTCTATGTTGGGGAGCCAATCTATGGTAGATTTTGGTTAGTTGGACATCGATGTTTGTTGGAACCAGGCCAAGGTTTTGATTGGGATGATGGCAGTGGAAATTATTCTTCAATAAGAGTCACATGGGGTGGACATGATTGATCTACCTTTGCGTTGGAGCCAAGGTCAATATGGGGGGTGTCCTAAGTTTTAGGTGACCGCTTGCACTTTTTGGTAGCCGCAACATTTGCATCAGATCCACCAATGCTCTATATGAGTTCAGTTGAACATGGAGACTCATGCTGCTTGGACGGATTTATTTTATCGTGTTTCTGGGCTACAGTTGTGGCGATGCTCTATTCCTAGAGTTTCTTTTTTCTTATTTCAAATTCATCCTATACCTCCAAGAAGGGAGGTTGGTAGTCGGTTGGCTAGTTTGCAACTCCATCCATAATATTCCTTTATGTAACACAAAATGGGAGCTCAACTATCGTCTTGCCTATGGATACATGGGGAGATATTAAAACATTATGGAAATTACACTTAAAATGGAAATAATTAGCATACCTATCGAAAATATGTGTCAGGATGCGAACCCTCTCAGCAGAAGCAACAATCAATTATGTGTACCATTGGTGGAAGGCTTTGGCGATCGTCGCGTGGTCGTCTGGATTCTTGGAATGCTAGAGCAGTAAGAACCAGAGAGAAAGAAACAATGGGGCACCTTCCATGTCGATTTTAAATCCAGGTGGTGGTCTCCATAGCACCATACCTAGTAAAAGGATGACCCAACTATAGTGAAATTCTTTCACCATTACTATCATGAACCTTTTTCCACCGAAAAATATTGTAAATTGATGGTGACTTTGACGATGTCATACATGCCCAAGACTTATTCTTTGGGGGTGTCGCACATGTTCCTACGTACCCTGACATTGTTTTATTCCTAACTTAATTGGATGCAGCGACCCCTGGTGGGTTGCACTATTTTCTCATTCGGGTGCAACTAGTCATTCTTCGCCATTGAGGTATGGACTAGGCTTTGTCGATTCTGGTAGTATCCATTGATTAAGCAGTTCCTCCACTGTTATGCTCAACTCATATGTTTTCTCAATGGGGTTGGGGAAGAGTAGTGCAGGGAACGTTTCTTCGGTGGGTATTGGTGTGGTATCCATGTCCATTTCTCGTGCACACAACTTTCTTACTTTCTTAGTGGAGAACTGGTGACCCGGAGTTATAGGGTGTTTTTTGGTAGTATGCATCGAGAATTCATATATCAACTATGCATGTCACACCATTGCTTAGCTATCCATTGCCTTTTGCAAGGGCATGTGTATCGATGGATATCTACACCCTGTCTAAAAAATTATCGCATGGATGCTTCGACTACTTTCCATTCTCAATAAGGTTCTCGATGTGCTTCCCACATCGCACATGAATTCCTATGAGAATTGTATAAAGAGTGTGAACTTGGTCGGATTCGTGAATCTGTTGTATCCATGCGATAAACACATCCGCTGGATCCGACCCATCATACTGATAGGATCCAAATTCTTCCTCGCACGCTTCGACAGTGATATGTGCGCACCTCCTGGTCGATAATTCATATAGTTTTTCTGCCATATTTCCATGGAATCTTCATATTCAGTGTCATAAGACTTTGTGCTCCACCAACTTAACTCTCCATATGCAGTGGGATTGATGTAATCCTCCCTACACCCAGTGATCTTATAGATGTTCTCAATAACATAGCTCTATGCATCCTCATCCATTGGATCATTATATCTATCACCTTCATTAGGATCTAGAGGTGCAATCATGTGTAGGGTGTCCATCTCAAATGACATCTGACTCTTCTTCAAATTTATCACCACATTGTTGTCAAAGTCCCAGTCAATGCCAAGAAATGTAGGGTATGGATTAGATTCATCCATAATCTCTATGACCTCATAGTCAACCTTTGTCTTCACCCCTTCTATATTCACCTCAACTTGCTCCAATCTGCTTATAGGATAGATCTTGTATTGATTTTCCAACCGCGGTTGGATGGGTGACAAGTATAAACTCGACTTTCCCATCAACTCCTAGAAATTATTTGCTAAATGTTCACGTCGAAACCCAGATCCAACATGGCTCCATCCATGTCATAACCACCAAGCTCAACTGTCATCTTGAATTATCTGCCAATGCGTTTTTTCTTACTAACCTGACACACCTCCTTCTCTGGTAGGGGAATGATATAGTTCTACCTTTCATCTCCTTCCCCATATAGGTGGCTAAAATTTGTGTTAAGTTCCTCACATCATCATGAACATTGAGTAATATCAAACAACAATGTAAGAAATTACTTACTTTATCTTCAGTGTCTGTCTCATGACCAAAGTCATGCAATGTTTATTTGCGTGTTGTAGGCTTCAAATCCTCAAGAAGATGTTCCTCAATTGCCCTTTTCTCTGCGTGTCACGGATCTTCTTGTCTGTGTTCTTCTTCCATCGACCTTTGTGTTGTGCATTGCATCTCCTCGCGCATACGAGCTTCCTCCAACTATCTTTGCGTAGTGTGTTGTAGCTCTTCTCGGGTACGAGATTCTTCCAATGAACTTTGTGTTTCCTACTATACCTCTTTGTGGATTCGGGCCCCCTCAAGCGACCTCTATGTCACTCACTACACTTCTTCACAGATCCAATCCTCCTCAAGTTATCTTTTTTTCATGTGTTGCAACTCTTCACGCACTCTTTCTTCTTCCATGTCTCTCTACATGTCACACATAAACTTCTTTTATTGGGTAGCATCGAACATAGGAGGGGGTTGTGATGCACTTTTAATCTTCCCCTCCAACTTTTGACTGTCTCCGCTCCACCTCTGGTTATCACCCAGACATCAACTTCCTCATCCTTATTCTTATTTCAATGTGGCTCTACATGCACCATGTTGTAGTGTGTCTTCTTTTCTTCCCACTTATTCAATAAGTCAAAACATTCCTTTGTGACATGTTCGGGAAAATAACAATAAGCACAAAGAACGCATGGTTTGGTGCAAAACTTGGATACACGATCAATCTCTCCACAATTAAAACAAGTGGGGGGGCTACCTCCCCCTCTTCTATATGCTTGTCTATGACCTTGTCCATAGCCACCTCTGGGACCTCCTTGGTATCTGCCTCTCTCAACATCGCCATGATAACCACCCTTATATTCTTCTTGTACTCGGATGCATCATGAGTATTGTCTTGAATCAATTGGAGTGACTGATATTTATTGACATCATGTCCCACGGATTTACAAAACTCCCAAAACGGGGTATGGTGTGTCTTTTGATACTTCTCCAAAGTTGGGCAGTGAGGTGGTACATGACCCCATTGTCTGCAGATCTCACACCACTCCTCCTAAGGCCCAGTTGGGAATGGACTCGGTGCTCCCGTCACCACATAGTTTCCAAGTACAAGGCACTCGTCCTTGTGATTCCCATCAGATCGACATGTGGTACACCATACGTGCTCACACACGATTTTTGTTTTTTCCATGTCTTGCAATTGCATCGTCGTATTAGCTAATTGCGACTGCACCTACCCTAATCTAGTCGGTGTCTCTACCCCTTCTGGTGTATCCTCCAAATTCACGATAATCTCCACGGCCTCTTCTTGAGTCATCACCTTCCGCTGGGTGAGAGGGAGTCGGGTATGGGGGAGTAACCTCCTAATAAACCATTCTCTATGTTGTACGTTCTGAATTTGGAACGTTATCCCATCCAACAAAATCTTGAACCTCTAGTCATAATCCCATATGGTTTCTCATTGTTTCTGCTTAATCTCCTTGATTTCCATAATACACTAAGACTCTAACTCGAGCTTTTGAAATTCCTTAAGTAGATCTCCCTTGATATCTATCAGGGACCTTGCTTGTCCTACCGATGGAGTGGCCTTGTACTTCATGTACCACATTAAGTCTTTGTCCGTGAACGTGGTTTCCATCTACACAATCATTGTTGCTTCATCTGTGATCCTCTTCATAGACCATATTGCTTCACACATGAACCAATGATGTTTTGCATCATCTTTACTTGTCCCATGGAATACGAGTAGCCTCAGGGTGCTATCTTGATTTGCCATCTTCAATCTCAAACTAACTCCTTCGATCTGATTGTTGGGTGTCAGGCTTCTCAATGTTGATACTCTTCTTAGTGAAGTAGCACCGACTTCACCTTCTTCTTCACTCGTCTCTTCTCTTATGTCTCCTTCTACTCTTTCTCCTACTTCAATAGCCTCACCATCTATTCTTCTTTCTTCAAATATGCAAGGGGGGTGGTTCAAAGGGAGGGTAAATCCATCTTCTTCTGACATTTCTGGTGAGGTGACCTAGAGAGTTTCCTACCTGTCGTTGCGCAAGACCATCTAATATTTCCAATTCTTCTCCCCCACCACTAGGGGATCCTATGCATTCCTTTATTTGTCCTATGCCTCTACTCTACACCCCATGTTCCTCCAAGGTTGCGGCACTCCACAACATCCAAGGGGCTTGGAATTCATCTCATGGGCCCCTGGGACTACTACTACTACTATTATTGGTATCCCCATTGGAAACCCTACTCTCAATGTTGCGCCTCTTCGTGGGCCCATCTTCACTTGTACTCCTCCCTAGCATAACACACTCTCATGCACTCCCTCCTAGTGCAATATACTTTCTCTTCATCCTAGGCTTGACTCCTCATCGTGTGCCCCTAGATGTCTTCCTTCCACTCCTTTGTTTTTCTTTCCTTCTTAACTCAACTCTTCTTGCATATCTCTCAACTCTCTCTCTCTCTCTCTCTCTCTCTCTCTCCTGCTCCTCTAGGTCCATCCCATTCCTCACATCATTCTAATAACTTTTGGATCCTCCTCAACAATTTAACAAATCCATCTTCTCTCTCACTTTCCCCCCATCTTTTCATTCCCCCCAACACTAGGGGAGTCTACTCATCCATCTTGTTGGGTTCCATGTGCACAATCCTTTTCTTCACGAACAACATCTTTATCCAGAGTGGGATTTCTTCCAACATTCATTTCCTCGGATCTTCCGTGAATTTTCTTTCAGCTTTGCTGAAAGAATCAGTGTACTCCACAACAAATTCGACTATATACCCCTCCTTTACTCAAGCAAACCAAAATTCAATGGGTCGATCCCACTTGTTGTCCAATGCCTTCAGCCTCTCAATTGTGGCTTGATCCCATACTATCGACTCTAGTGGTCCCAAAGCAATATTAGTGGCAATCTACCTTTTCAACCATCCATACAATAGATAGGGAAATTCAACAAGGAACGTCTCATGCAAATCAATGCAGAGATACTTATCTTTCCATATCTTCATCTTGATCTTCAAACCTTGAGTTTCTCGCTGGGAAAACGCATGCTCCTTTGCAATTAACCAATCTTAAATTTCCTCATGAGATGGTTACCACCTCATTCTCTGCCTTCATCATTCAATACAATACTTTTAGGTCTCATCAACAGAACCATTTGTTGGGTCATTTCATGCTTGCACATGTCCTTCTTAATGTTGGGGGGTTAAGACCCAGGGTTCATCCAGAGTTGACCAACAAAAACCCCAGAGCATCGACATATCAATCTTCATTCAAGGCTGAAGAAGGTCTCACCCGGGACGCTCTGAGGATCACAGAGACCATCTGATCTTGTGTTGGGGATGAAGGGATAAATACACACAGATCCATCTAGGTTGACATTCATAAAGTCCATAGCTAACAACTTATTATCATTAATATGCAAAAACAATACACACACATATCCACATGCCTCGTAAGTAACACATGATAGATCATAATCATTGCATCTTTATTATCTTCCTCATTCCGTTAAATACATGCATACATTATGAAAATCATATGTGACAACAATAGAGTTTGGTGTCCCTTAGACAATTCCTAGATTTACAATACATTGTGTCATGCACATTATTTCAAACCTCAACACATGGTAGACTCAGACTTACACTTAGAAGCATTATAGCATTACAATACTACAGAGGTTCAGAGCGAGCTCTTCAACAATAAACAACAACAATGATCTAGTGAATCAACTCAACAACCCCTTCTTTGTTGTCTTTGCTTCCTTTTATATCCTTCTCGGCTCTAGAGCTCTATCTCTGTCAATTCTACTCCACTCGCTCTACTGACTAACAGTCTCGGATGCTTCTCTCACTTGCCTACATTCCATGTATCCTTTTTGGAATAGGGGAAATTTTAACTTCCCTGCTAACTCATATTTTGTCTGCTTTATGTTCCCTTTTGTTGATGGTAGTGATAATTTAGGGAGATTTCCCAACGATTCCTTTCTTGATTTCGATGTGCGTCTTCTTGATTTCTGGTGTGCATCCCAAAACTTGGACTAGTGCGCATTTAGTAGACCTTGGACTTGGTGCACAATATCAAAATTTTATCTAACACACACTTCTTGTCAATCCTTGTGCATTAGCTTGGGCACGCATAACTTCGTTTGTGCGCGCATGTGATATTAACCCAAAACTTTGGGTGCCAATAGCCTGTCACCACTTAAACCCACCTATGTACATGACTTTCCTTACTGAAATCCGTGTATACACGACTGTCTCCAAATAAATCCACATATGTACGTGCTTGTTCCTTCTGCAACCTGCGTACAACTTCCTACTCCTACAAAACCAAGTTTTACCTCTGTACGGTTGTTTCCCAAAAATTTGTCTTTCGATTTAGGTCTGTTGGTTTATAGATCTGCTAAGATCTCCTACAAATTTGATAGATCTGTTGCAAAATATAGTGGATTTGTGCTTGGTCCTTCAAACACCCACCACAACACTCTCGATCTAATAGATCTACTGCTACAACCCTAGATCTGAACTAGATTTATCTCCTGGTCACTCAGAACTAATAAATCTGTCATGAATTGTTATGGATTTGAGATCTGGCTTCCTCTCAGAGTGATGGCTCTGATACCATGTTGAAATCCTTACTCCAACACCTATGTATCTTGTTATCTAGTGATTTCCTTACTGCAAATCAAGTTAACAACTCACAAAACAAAATACATTGCTGGAATATTCAACTCAAAGAAAGATAGCAGAGGCAATATTGAAAACCAAATCACGCACACATAGACACCAATATTTTTGAGTAAATACCCTTGAAAAAAACCTTGGAGGGAAAACCAAACCAATGCTGAGATGATTTTATTATGATAAAATCAAGGCTCCCATAACAGAGATAATAACCCACTAAAAGAAATACAACTACAAACAAACCTGACAAAGTCTACCTTGTTGTATGACCCAGATCTAGCACGCTTTTCAAGGATAGAAGACTTTAAACTACTTGCACATTTCTAAACACCTAAACTTGTGTGGAAGTACTTGTATACTACAAACATCAACAATATCTTAAGTATACTCATTAATAAAAAAAAATTGTTAATAAATATAATGTAAATCATACACTATTACTCAAATGGATAACCTCTTATATCATAATATTCGTTTGCAGCAAACTAGAAGTATGATTTAATTTTGATATACAAAACTTTCCAAGGACACTTGAATCTTCTATCCCTTTGTTCTTTTTAAATTTCAATCCAATAAGAAAAACCTCCAATAATTTTTTTAAATATTACATCATAATATTAAACAAATACTAGACCTTATCACATGTATATTTTACCAAGTCCATTGAATCTCTTTCGTTGGCTTGCTGGAATCCATTGAACCTCAAATTCGAATAGTTGGCTTTTATTCTCACAATCCTACTTTATAAAAAGGAATTCTATAAATTCAATATAAATGAGTAGGTGTACACAATAAATATTTTTGGTCCCGTGTCTCATCACTATCTCTTTTTAATTATTTTGACAATTTTTTTAAATTTTCGTATAATCATTAATTGCAAAAGCAAAACCATTTATCTTGTTAAGTAGTTTTTTATATTTATATTTTAATTACTTACCTGGTATTTTATATTTATATTTTAATTAATTACCTAATTTTATTTACCACCTAATTAAGGTGTAGTATGATTTACATTACGAAGCTCTGAAGGATAAACGGCAATTTACATGTGTTGTTAAAGCCTTGTTTTTTTATTAAAATATTGATTCCAACTTTTACATATATTACTTTAAATATAATAAAAATATTATAAAATTATCTGTTCCAGTGATTATCCATAGTTCTACTTGGTGTTTATATATATATATATATATCATTGATGAATGGGCACGCTACTTCAAGATGTTTAGCGGAATAAATCATTAAAGCAGAAAGATAAAATATTGTACGAATCTTTAGAGGTAATGAGTATTAGGTGCACGCATCACATCGCTCTCCAAATCGGATGCTTCTCAGGACCCACCATTCATTCTATGGTTGATGACTTCATACTTATCATTAATGTCCACCAATAGAGATATAATACCACCTTATTTTATTTTATATGGGAAATCTTTAAACATTCTATTTCTATTTTTATGGATTTTTTTTATGGATTTTTTTCCCTTAATCATCATTAGAATTTGATTATGTAAGTTTTGGTGAAATTGCAATTTTTCATTACTTAGATTATATTTTTGAATGTATAAATGGATTCAATGCCATGAAAACTTCTAGTGCCTCTAGATTGTGCAATTTCAATCACTGATATCTCCAATTTCAGCGATTTTTTTTTTTAAATTTTGATTGGATTTTGGACAAAATTGATGGGAAAAATGTACCCATGTTTAGACTACTCTTTTTATTTGAGCCACTGAGCCACATATGCTTGGGTAATGATTTTAACATTCGATTTAAAGAAAAACTTAGTATTATTCTTTGAATTTAATTTGATTTCGAAAAGTGAGTATTATGCATTATATTGAATTTGCATTTTGGGTATAATCTAAAGTTTGGAATTTAGGTGAGATTTTAGAGAAAATGAAGAGTTTTTTTCATTCATACTCTTTGTACATTGATTATGTAGTATGTGATGATTAGTCTCAATTCTCTACCAATGAGAATAAAGCTCGACTTTGTGTAAGATGAGAGCAAAGGCTATGAGAAAGATGGTTCCTAAGATAACTTAGAGTGGTGATAGAACCATTCTCAATTTGTAAATGGAGTTTAGAAGAAAATGTTTGTCTTGATGAAATCCAAATTGTATATCTTAGAAACGAGTTGCATTCCTCTGCCAAAATCACTTTATGGATTTTTTTAGAGACCTTAAGATCAAAGTTAAAGACATTGGATGGTGGAAGATTATCAATATCTAGGTTAAAAGAGTGTAAAAGAGTTGTAACCTCCACCTTATATATACCAAGTGTGTCAATAGTTATACTTGGTTAGAGGCATGAGAGATTGAAGTGAAAGAAAATGTTACCTTTACTTACCAAGCCTAAAATAAGTGAGCCTAAAATAAGTAAGGGAACAAAATCGATGAAAAAATGTGATAATGTGACACAATATCTAGGCGATAAGAGGGTGAGAAGTTATTTTCTTAGATCTAATGAGTGTAGTGAGAATGAAATTAATATTTCTCTGAATGCAATCCCATTTTGTTTGATGAAGTCCACTACACCAAGTTTCATATCCACATAATAGAATCAACAACACAACTTTGTGGAAAAGGTTGATTTTATACTGGGCATCATGATACAGAATATGAGAACTTTCTCTCTCTCCAAAAAGGCTAAAGCAACATAACCTTATTTGTTTGGATTTAAAAAATGTGGTCGATACTAAATGTCAGTGAAATAAAGAACATACATATATATATAAGATTTGGTAATATCTATTTTTTTTCCTTTGTAACATACATAAATGTTAAAAAACTCTTTTTTGAAAACATTGAAAATTATGGCATTAATTTTTTTGAATTTAACTTTTTATCTTATTACATTTGAATATTGTAATTTTTTTAAGATATAAGGATGACATCATTTGTTAACAAATGATGACAATAATAACACCAAAAAGAATAGAACTTTCATGTGATACAAACTTATCAATAAGAAATTTCTGCTAACTTATCTGTATATAAGTTAAAAAGAGAAAAATAAAGAATAACCTTGTTTAGCATTGATAGTATTTTAAATATAAATCACACACATCGTATCAACTTTCACTTTTTCTATTAACCATTTCATATAGAGCAGCAACAAGAAAAATATCACATGAGTCAAAATCCTCTAATATTTGAAATAAAGCATGCTTTAGAAAGGGAGGAGGGGATATGAGATTTTAAAACATGTTTAAGAGGGAGAGGAAATGAAAGAAGATATTTTAATTTCATCTAAACTATTACAAGAAACTAAAACTGTTTTCGATTAGCTAAGAGCAAGTATTTGGTAGGAGTGGAAGTCCACCTCGATTATTAGTGTGTCATTTTAAGTGGTATGATTTTTCTTGAATAACTCTGATGAGTCAACTTGCATTTGCTTATAATAGCTAATAATAATTATCCTCACTACTGATTAACAACTGAATTATAATATATATAAAAAAAATAAAAACAACCATATCTAAAAGTCAAAAATCTTTTATATTTAAAAAAAAGATTAAATTTTATTCATATACATGCACCCACATAACATATCACTTTATTTTATGTAAAGCATCAATAGAATATGCTAAACATTGACGTATTACACTATTTGAATTAAAACATATATAAGAAATAAAGTAGAGAAAGATGAGATGAGATGACATGTTAAAAACATATTTAAAAGGAAGAGGGAGTTATATTTAATTAAAATAGTGTGTAAACTATTTTAAGAAGCTAAACATATTGTATTTTATTCATAATTATGTATCCCACTTATATAATATGTGATATTTTTTATAAATCATTTTATAGAGTGATGTCAAGACAAAAATCATAGTCGAAAAAGTTAAAATAAAGTATTTAATTTTTTTTTTTTAATTTATAAGAAATATTTCAAAACATAGCATGTTTTATTATTTATTTTTTACGGTTTCATATATAAAAAATGTTTTTTTTTTAATATTCAAAATAACACATATTAACATTAACATTATAAAAATTATTCCAAGACATCAAACATGATATCTCCAAATTTTTTAATATACTTTTATAATAATTAAAAGCATATTACAGTTATACATATACATTTCCCCACTTAGAGAATCTACCTCAAAATCATTTCAGTGAGCATTTACAATAGAATGGGGCTGGGGGTTAAGATCTAGAATGTTCACAAAAGTTGGGACATTCTCGTGTTACGTATAAACATCCACCGTTAAAGAGAATGTTATCGATTAAAGTGAAACGGAAAAAAACATTTAATCATGGCAATCACTTAGAAACCACAGGTTGCTAACCACTAGAGGAAACCCAGAGCTTATCGCCCATCGATGGCTTTCACTCCAACACGTCATTGCGGGGAGAGATGTCATTGGTGGTAATGATTGTGAAAGCGATGCGAGAATAAACAAATCTGTGATGCCCTAAATTAGAGGCTAAATTAGGGGCAGCCAAATCTAAGATAAATATAGCTGGGAACAGACAAAGCATTTAAACACCTTTACTAAAGGTGACTTTCAGTGGGCAGATGCCTATTGGAATCAGGTGGGGTGATAATAAAAGCTTTTGAGTTGACTCCACTTCAAGATTTATATATATATTTATATATATATATATATATATATTAAAACATTGTATATTGTAATGTGAAAAAACAATATCATGTTTTGGAATACCATTGAAGTCCGTTGAGCTCTCAGAGCGGAGCTTTTCTTGGAGAGGTTGGGAACTGGAATTTGGCAAGGATTCTTGCCGGGAATTGAAAGATTTGGAGCCGGGATAGTGCTTATTGAAGTCGATATACAGGTTTGTTCGACGCTTTCTGTGCAAAGTTCATGGGGGCGAAACCCTTCGACATCTTTGCAGGTGCGCTTTGATGTTTTTAAGCGCGTCAAACGGCGAGTTCTCCCTTGGAAAAGCTGATTACAAATCGACGGTGTGTTTACTGCATTTGCTGAGGTTCAATGGTGGATTTGACGGAATTATTTAGTTCGACCAACACAGAGGCGATCGAATTTGCAAAGTTAGGTTTGAAGCCGACCGAATTTTGAGGTTCGAAGCTATACAGGAGAATAACGGTGTTTAGTCAAATTTTCGTAGGGATTTTGAACTACGCTTGTTTAACTGTATATTTTTGAACCTAAATTTGTTTCGAATAATCCAATTTCTGGCGTTTTTTCTTGGAAATTGAAGTTAAAACAGGCAAAGAAATTTGCCCTTTTAGGGAAATATTGGTCAAATATTCGGTAAGGAGCATATTGACAGCAATTTTCAAGCGTGTTTATGAATTTTTAGCGGTTATTGTTAAAGCAACTAGCCTGAATTTATTAAGACAATGGATCCCGAGTTTCGTGGAGAGTATCACAAACAACTGAAAAGGTTAGGCCTAAGGCCGTACAAGGCATGATCCAGCGGTGGTTTGAATTTTTGGCGTATTTTGTGGTCTTTTGGTATCTGTTTGGGTGAAAAGTGGTACAATAGCTGAAATTTAAGGTAGGGTAGAGTTTCAAAGCTCAAGAATTTGTAGATCGCGCTCAGCATGGCCGGCGCGGTTGAGTCTGGTCCGAGTCCGAGCTCGGAAAATGGAGCTTTATCAGGGTGCAGACTCTGCTCATTGCCGTGGTGGCAAAAAAAACCTGTGGAAGGGCGTCAGAATGTACCTGGGAATCACAGCACTCGGCCTCGCCCTGTTCAGAACGGGCAATCTTTATTAGCATCTGCAAAAGCGTCCCTGTTAACTAGGCGCCGCCTCCGAGTTGATCCAGACAGAAAGCTTTTCTTCATGTGTAAGTTTGGTTTATGAAACCCCGATTTGTATGGAAATAAATTATACGGTTTGTTGTTCATTGCATTTTATCCCTATACTTGGTAGGTCGCTTGTTGGCAGGACAACACGAGACGTTCACTAATTATTAGAATCAAACACAGAAAAGAGATCTGTAAGTAAGATCGGGTCTGAAATTTGAATGATGATTTTGATCGGACATTAACTCAAATTCAATGTTCTTCAAGTTGGATTAGTGCTTTTTCTTTTTGATCATTTTCGTTTTCAGAATCAAGTGTACGCCACATTATTAGATACCCGATCAAGCATTGCCAAACCTAAAACGAGGTTTACGAGAATTAGGGGAAGCTGATTACTTTCCGTAGGTTTTAAATCCGACGAAACTTGGTGTGCATATTGGTAGTTCGTGTAGTCTTGTTGCAGTTCTTATTTTGACTTGAAACCTGAAGCCATTTTTATCGTTGTACAGATGAACCTGGAAAGCAAGTTTCCAGCGTTGTGAGGATAAAGAATGTCAGCCGATCGTTTGTTGCTTTTAAAGTAAGTATGACTAGCCTTAACTCAAGCTTCGTATCATGCAAGAAGAGTTCAATGGGGTTTAAGAAGTTATGTATACGTTGTCTATCAATTCCAAATCTCATTCAAAGGCAGTTGCCTATTGTTTTACTCTGTTCCTAAATGTTTTTGAATGATGCTTGCAGTTCCAGACAAATGCTCCCAAGAGCTGTTTTATGAGACCTCCAAGTGGTATCCTTGCTCCAAAAGAGTCAATAACAACAACTGGTAAAATACAAGTCTTGGTGCAATGAAATACTTAATTTTACCTTCTGAGCTATATGGAGCATGGATCTGAACAGTACTTTTTGTCTTAAATCATTGTTATGTTTGAATGTTATCTGTGGCTTTTAAATGACAGGTTTTCTGACAGTGACGATAATTTGGTGCAGTTGTAAAATTTGTAGAGCAGCCAGAAAACGCTCAGGACAGGAAGAAGACGAAGGATAAATTCAAAATTGTGAGCTCGAAAGTAAGAGAGGGCATTGACTATACTCCGGAACTGGTAAGCTGAGTTCTATTATGGAAACACTGAGAACCAACGCCCAGTTTCCAACCCTTTTGATTAAGGAGGAAGATACTGTCATTATATCTCAGCTCTAATTTGCCATTCTTGTCATGACTGACTGAGACATTCATTAAATTTCTTTATCTTCAATTTTCTGAGTGCCCTAATCTGATTCATTTAATTTTAGCTCTTTTGTGTGGATTTTAGTTTTTTAATATTGGTAGAAACTTACGGAACCTAGCTGGCAGGGTTGAAACTGTGGGTTTGGGGCTTTTGACTATAATTTTGATTTTTTCTAAGTTGTACTTACTTAGATTCTGTGAATTTGGATTACTGTTTGATCTTTTATAAAAATAGTATTTGTTAAATAATAATTGTTTTGTTCTTTATGTAGATTTATGGCACTGGAGTTTGAAATGTTTATGTTGTTATGAAAACTGAAACAATATCATTGTCTTGATCTGAAGTTTGACGAGAATAAGGAGTCACTGGCAGTGGAGAAAGTCTTACGTGTGGTATTCCTTGATCCACAACGCCCATCCAAGGTATAATTTATGGCTTTTCACAAGGTGGGCTCATTTTTTATGCGTCATTCAAATTAAATTGTTTTTCCATTTGTTCTTGTTACCCTATAACCCTGTAATGTTGATTGTTTCTACAAGGAGCTGGAGAAATTGAAGAAGCGTTTAGCAGAAGCAGAAGCTGCTGATAACGAAGCACGCAAGAAGCCTGTAGATGACAAGGCTGCAAAGCCGCCGGGTCCGACAGAAGGCGTCCTAGAGGCATGGGTAAGGCTTTTGTTCTTTTGTACATTCTGTTGATGTGAAGTACTATTTGCTTTCAAAGCTCTTTCCAAGGATTGGACGACGGTAATTTTTCAATGAAACTTTGTTGTGCTGTTCATTCTCTGTACCTTAGATTGTTTCTTGAAGTTAATGTAACTGTTATTTATTCAGAAGTTAATAAATTCTTGCCGTTCTGTAGATGGATCACAGAGAGAAATATCGGGTAAGACAAGCAGCTGAAGGTGCTGACTCTGTGTGAATATATTAGTGGTTTCTGAGGGGAACACCGTGTTTGCTCTGTTAGGAATCGGTTGATGCTTATTTTCTTTGGACGTTTAATAGCATACAGGGGAAATGAATTTGGACATTGCAAAATGGATGCCACAGTGCATCATCCTTTTGCAATCTGTCAACATATGCAGTGATGTTTGAGGAGAATCTTTCATGTACATATAGTTTGCCATTGCAAACTGAGGTTCATATTTATTGTAAGTATTAATTCCACTGTACCAAACATTGCTCCATTATTGTTCTTTAGTTTCTAGAATTCTGGAGGTATGCAATTCGACTCCATCCAAGCACGTTAGTACTCTGCATTCGCATTCAGTAATTGTATCTCAGAGGACGAAGATGGTCGTTAAATTGAGTTGATATCAGCCTTGACAGTTTTGATCGGATGACAGAGCCTCTACTTAGGCTCGCTATTTCTTTCTACAACTGTTTGACACGAATCAAATATATTCTTGATTTCTTCAAATTCAATTTAGTTGTTGAAACCATTTGATTTAAAGCCAATTTGGAAATAGATGCTATATCTTGCCAGTTTTTTTTGTTGTTGAAATATTCCGAAGTCATTTGATTTATAAGCTAATTTGGAATTGATGCTAGACGACGCCAGTATTTGTGTGTGTTTATTTGATTGGTATTTGAACTGTGGGGAGCTCTGAACTCCAGCTTTTACACTTTTAACATGGGTAGGGTATCTATGATCTTTGGACCTCTGCGAGTTTGTTTCTATTAGCAGGGAAATGGTATTTATTTTACCCAGTGGTTTCTATGCTTTTTATGGATCCACATTTCTACCAAACATGAGCTAGAAATTTAATAAGTTTATGCCACTCAATTGTTTTAGAGACCTATATGTTAAAAATTCAGGATTTGCATCAAACAAAGCCCTCAAACAAAGAAGAAACTGAATCAAAGGTACTGGCAAGTAACGGAGGCGATTCCTGTTTGTCCCATTGAGGAAATTAATTTCGAGTGGTAATCAAACATCTTCAACAAGCAAGCAGGGCCTGTAAAGGTAAAATTGTGATCTTAGTTGAGGCAATATTTCCGAAGCTGAAAGCAGTGTCACCCTCCATATCTAAACAACGGAAATAATGCAGTACAGTTTAA
The DNA here is from genome assembly GCA_009831015.1 of Picea engelmannii. Classification (NCBI taxonomy): domain Eukaryota; kingdom Viridiplantae; phylum Streptophyta; class Pinopsida; order Pinales; family Pinaceae; genus Picea; species Picea engelmannii. The sequence continues at coordinate 188,575 of ML808271.1, forward strand.
TTGACAGAAAGTCAAAGGGTTCTACCCAATTTGACAGGCATTTTGGATTAAATTATAGATGGGAGGGAACTTGACCAACGGAGAGGTGGGTCTAGCAATGCCAATTAAATTCAGTGTTCTTGGAGGAATGCTGGATCACGTTTGGGTGCTAATTGGTATAATCCAGGCGAGTTTAGGTAGGCAATTCAATGTTGGATTCTGTTTTGGAAATTTTCTTAGATTTATGAGTAAACACAAACCAGATTTGTTGGGTAGGTAACCAGCTCTATACATAGAAAAATATGGGAAAGTGTTTAAATATTTTTGAGCGGGCTGCGATGCTTATTTGTACTTTTGGGGGTTTTCATTTCCATGATTCATGCCGGGTAATGTATTTTTAGTCTTGGGTCTTATTTGTGGTCAGGTACATAAGTCAGAGTCACAAAGGGTGGATCTTATTTGTTGTCAGGTACATACATCAGAGTAATGAAGTTGGACCATACTGGTCTTTATTACTTTTACCAAAAAGTAATGTCCAACCATGTCAACTGGCTTTATTACATACCAACTTAAAAGATTCTTCCAACTACTAACAACCTATCAAAACGCCTTGGAATGTGCTCTCTAGGCATTATAATTATACGTATGACATTATAATTATACGTACGACAGAAATATAAAATCTAAGATTATGACAACACGAATTCTGAAATTGCACCACAAATGGAATGTGCTATTAAGTCATTATAATTATAACATGACATAAAAATATAAAATCTAACCAAACATGCACATTATCGATGTGCAAAATTGAAACCTATGTCAGAAGTACAAAATAGAGTTGGATTAAAAAGAGCAGAAGGGTTTATTATTATTTATGGCTAATGATATTAGGAAAATAAGTTATCTTGATGTCTCAACCAAGAGATGATATTGGAATTATGGAGCTGATTTGCAAAGTAACTTTACAATATAAAAATTTGATTCTAAAGCTATACTATAGTATATATCAAGGATGTTAATACTATGCATGCTTAGTGGAAAATTAGAAATCACTATATTTGTATAGTTTCAATTGAACCAAATGTTGTGATAATGTCACTGATTCTAAAGCTATACTATAGAATACATTAAAGAAGATGTTAATACTATGCATGCTTAGTGGAACATTAGAAATCGCTATGTTTGTATAGTTTCAGTTGAACCAAATGTCATGATAATGTCATTGGGATATGCAATTACTCAAACATCGTCTTCTTTGTTGTGCAAAACCTTGCAACTTATTGTTCTTGCATAACAATGCTAAGTCTTATATATTCAAATATGGATTTAATCATGACAATATAGAATATGAGATACATATAATATAAATTCCATGTTCAAGAACCCTTCACTTTCTCTTCACTAGTTATTTGTTGAACTACCCATTCACCTTGTCTCAACTATTACTTTGATACAATTATTGGCTAACGCCTCTTTATTCTCTTTGAATGACTTCTCAACTTTCTTTACGTCTCTTCATCTTGTTTTAAACTCTTCAAAATCTTGATATTCCTTATATCTCTTGATCTAATTATTTGGGATCATTTTCCATGTGTTGTAACTTTTAATCTTTTTTCATTGCATTGCCCCAACATTCTATCATACTCATTTAGCACATTTATCATTAAGTTTGTTGTTATGCTTCATGTTGATGTCATTTGTGTGCATCAATCCTTAATTATTGTATGCTTTATTCTTCTATACCGTTGTTGCATGTAGCACCTTCTTATTGCATACACACTTTTCGACTTATTTGATTAAACGTTCTTTTATGATGTTTCATTCTTGTGCACTACATACATTGTCCTATTGTGCACTCCTTGTGTTCATACTTAGACATTTTTTAGATGCTCTTCATCAACTTCCCCTTGCAAGAAAATCAAAATGTTTCCTTGCATACTTTGTTGCCCTCTACATTTATCTTCTTCTTGCATTGTTATTGGTATTGTTCTAAACAAACCTAGGCACTAGATGTGTTCACCACTTGTTCCCTACCCTTGGACACTTGGTCTCTAATTCTATGATGCATTTGTTCCATGCCCTTGGACATGGGGTGCCAAATTGATCAATTTTGTTTGCTAGGCTCCATGGAACTTGTCACAACAATAGAAAAATCATTAAAAAGACAACATAAACTCTTCCCACGACTTGTGTCTACATAATTTCATTAACTACCCATTAAAACTAATATCAAACTAACAAATCTAAACATGCATATATGTATATGTCATTTAATGGTAAGATCTAAACATGTGTGAGATAAACCATAGTAGATTTGAGATTTTCTTCGCATGACAACTACATATTAAAATAAACTAGCTAACACAAAAACCTGATAAGAAATAAATATAGTGAAATTTGTACAATGATTCACATCTCTAGGATTTTTTACCTGCCCACGGGTTTGCATTTTGTATAGACCCTTGATCAAATGGCTATAGTGTGACGATGATGACATTGTTATCCTGAACCCCAAGCAAATTCGAAGCATAACAACTTCAAAATATTCGAAAACCCTTGCCAATTGAGCAAAGACAAGCCAAAGCACCCTAGTGGGTCCAACCAAAACATATAGTATTCACAATTTTATTAATTCAAATGTGACACTTCCATGCCATTGACACTCTTTGTTGTGACACTCTTTGTTGGGCCTTATCAGATCTGAGCTATGAGTCCTCTTTGTTAGCCACTTCGCTGCAAAGATGAGAATAATGCTTACCGAACTAGTGAATTCCATTGGTATTTTCCCTTGCTATTCCATCCTTCATGAATGGTAGAATCTAACAATGTGCAATAAACCAGGTAAAATTTTAAGGATGAAAATTTATATTAAAATGTAGAAACCTAGGCTAATATTACTAGTCCTTAATATGAAAAATGCAAAATGTTTGGCGATAGTTTGGTAAAATTATTCAAATTTCTAAGGGTTTTATATAGTTTCTATAAAATTTTGACGATTGTTAAGGTAAAGTAATTTTATTCTATGGAATTTGGGTGAATCGGTTTAATAAAAAATATAAATCGACGAATCATTTTTTGAGAAAAACCATGGAAAATTAGCCCATTGACGAAATTTTGTCCCTAAAATCATCTATGCAATAAATGCTAGAAACCAAGCTTGCTCTTTAAGCATATAATATTTTAAAGCAAGGAATGAAATTAATGAATGAATGAGTGCAACCTTTTCTCTATCCCAAACATTAAATATAGGGAAGCATTTTTACTTGGTTTTTTACTTAACTCTTGCTAATTATCATACATGCTTCCGATAGTGATTCTACTAGGTGATCATGTGCATTATTTTATTCAATAAAAACATGGGCTTCTTGCCCTTTATTACATCATAAATTATAAGCATCTCTTAAGAAAATAAATACACAATTTATGGTCCCTTGTTATAAGCACCATTTACTCCCAGTAAATTAAAGAAACATTATATAACTTTATGGATAGCCATTTATATAGTTTGGGCCCAAAATTGGGATATTATATTCCCCACCTTCAAACATAACATTAACTTTGGTGTAGAGTTATTCTTCAAACCAACATGACCATTGCTTCAACATATGATCCTCCATTTTCCAAGTTACCTCCTTGGACTCACATTGACTTCATTGGGCATTTCCATAGGCAATGCCTTTGTTCAATAACACTACAACCTTTTCATTGAGATGTACACAGGTTCTATCTATAACCCATTGTCTAGTTTGACTTGAATCAAATACCAATGAAGAACATGATTTGGATCAAATACACATTTCTTCAAAAAGGAAACATGAAACACAACATACACCTTAAATCTTGTTGTTAACACAAACCTATATCCAAATGGCCTCATTCTTTCCAAGATTTCAAATGACCAATGATATCTCATTGTCATCTTTGGAAAATTCCCAAGTTTCAAAGAGGTCATATTGGGCTTAAACCTTGGGAGCACACGTTTCTCACTTACAAATTCCTTTTGAATCCCATGACCCTCTTCTTAGCTCTTTTGATGGTCTTGAGCAACCTTTGGACATTGCTTGAATTTAAAACACGTTCTTCTATATCCCTGAGCATATTAAGCCCAATAAAAATTGTGTTCACTAAATAATTACAACTCAAAGGAATATTGCATCTTTTCCCACACAATTCCTTGAAAGGAAGTCTTGTGCAAGGGACATGTGAACATTAATATTGTAGGTAAATTTAACTAGGAGGAGGTATTCCTTCCACTAGATGGTTTTTACATTTGTAGCATGTCTTTCAACAATTGGTTCACTTTCTCCATCTTTGATCAGATTGTAGACAATAAACTGTACCAGAGTTTCACTCAGTGCCCATGGACTGAAACATGCTTTTCTGAAAGTTGAATGTGAACTTTGTATTTTGGTTAGATGCATTCTCTTTTGGCACTTCTTAAAGTTGGACTATCTCCTTACACATATTTCAAATATATTTAAAGCCTTGTGAAGAGTTCTCACAAGGATTAAGCATGTCATCTTGGTGAGTCTATCCACGGTCACCACCATCATGGAATCATTGATTACATAGTGTTAGGTAGAGATATGATGAAATTCATTGAAATTTCTTCCCATTTCCATTCTATAGTCGGCAACCACTGTAACAAACTAACAAAATGTTGATGTTTTGTGTTCACCCTTTGACATTAAGGACATTGGTCAACATATTTTGTAGTATCCTTTTCATGTTTGTTGACATGTGTTGTTTCCTCATAGTTATTATGGTTTTCTTGTAGCAAAGATGCCTCGCATAAGTCACATTGGGTGATTCTCTCAATACCATTACTCTTATCTATGCATTGTTATGTTGATACAACATATTCTTGAATATGAGAAAGCCTTCTTTTGGAATCCATAAGTCTTCACAGTTTCTTTGCACACTAT
>ML808271.1:193581-240474 GCA_009831015.1 Picea engelmannii
GCCCTTTGGCTTGTAGATCAAAGATGGAAACACTCCTTCTACAAATCATTGTAGTCATGTAATTAATTAGTGATCACCAAACAATATTATACCATGGTTGTAAAGTTTTGCATTGATTGAGTTGCATGATCAAACTATGCTATAACTAATTTCATAGTTAGGAGTTATAATGATGCCTCACATTGTTTTGATTCATGTCACTCTTATAGATCATTAATTTGTACCAAAAATAGGTGTACATTTGAGTTGACCTTTGCAGTGTTCTGTTATATATATTTTGGATATTTGGCTCTCTATTTCCTTGCATGTTCATAATTCTATTACGTATTTCATTGAAACTCTTAAGTTTAATAACTCTACATTTTCCCCCAACATGCATTCACAACAAAAATATGCTTCTACAATCCTAATTGTCTATGCTTAGTCAATCTTATGTTTATAAGAGATCAATTATTTTCCATGATGGGCATCACAACCAACTTGATAGTTGTGTAGAATGAAATATAATTTGTATACCTAACTACTATTCTCATAATTGAAGGGACTATGCACTTAAAGCAAGTGATCTCACATTAGGTTTAATTCACTTACAACTAATATAAACTTGAGAATTTAATATTTATAAGGAATTAAGATTTTATTATTGCCCTTTATATTATTTCCCTATATCACGACCACTATAGTTTCAGGATTAGAGCTAGACTACTTTATGGTTCTACAAAACATCTCTTGTTGCATATTACAAAAATGGCATTATCTATTATTCTACATGTAACCATATTAACAAAAAGGTTTGTTAAACTTATGATTCTAAAAAACATAATTGTTAACAAAAGAAATGCAAGTTGTTGGCTTCATCTTGACCAACATCTGAGAGAGGTAAGTTTTGTTGCTCGATGTTCATTGGCTCCTTTAACTGATGTAAAGTCTCTTCCTCCTTCAATTTAGTGTGTACAAAGTGTGCAAGGTCTTTGTTATCTTATGCAAATGAGAGAGCATATTTATTGAGATTCAGGGCCAGATTTTGCATCATTCCACATTCAACTTCTTGTATTTCTATCCTCTACCTCTGGTGTATTGTCAAGTTCATGATGGTGGTTTGTTGAGACACATAGTGATGCTCATTTTCATGCATTTTAGTTGTGACTAAAAACAATGAGGTTCTATTGGATTGGATGTAATCCTCATGTCTCCCCATGACTCATTTGAACTCTATTATGTCTCTATTTTCCATATCTATTAGACAAGGACCTAATCCTACATAAATTAATTACCTCTTGGAGATAGGGAGGTTGGAAACTAAAACCACAAAAATAATGGAGTTGCAAGTATCAAACATATAACTAAAACCAAGAACCAGAAAAACCACACAATATTCACTAAAATAATCAATCCAGCTGAGAAGAATTTTAGAAATACAAAGATCCCTTGAGACAATGCAACTAGGATGACAGAGAATGAGGATGATACCCTATCGAAAACTATGAACCAAATAGAAGGCTACAAACTTCACACTGTCCAACAAAATTCCAACAACTCTTGTTCCTTTCTCTTGAGAATTCTCAACAAAAAATAACTAGAGCATAAAACCACATAAAACCCAACCCAGGAAACAACAAGGCTAAAGGGACATAGTATCTTCCCTCTTCTGATGCCTAAAAACATCAAATTAAATTATGATATTCTAATAGAAATAGCAGAGGGCCAAAAGGACGAGGTACTAGGCTGAAATAAAAAAATCCCAAAACCACTAACTTCCTTTCAAATTCATAGTGAATTCCCATCTTCAACAAGTAATGACTAGTGTCCCAAACAAGTCTCTGAATTTCACGTACATGTAACCCTGACAAAATCAATTCACCACCACATTTTCTCCCCATTCCCATAATCCTTCAATCCTAAGTCCCACAGTGCCAACACAAATATTTGTTTCTATATTCATTAGTCGAAGCCAAGGGAAGGTCTCTTGTGTGAGAAAGGCTGAGAACCATCCTCAATTCTCTCCTCCCAAAGCCTCAAAGTTGAAATGTGAGTTGGAGAGCCATGTGAATATTAAATGTTGAATGTGTATGATCCACCATTAGTGGATGTGCATTCACCTAAGTCTAGGGAGGTGGCCATTTTGGCCCATGAGTTTGCTTCTAGGTTTTGATCACGCTTCACATGATAGAAGGAGACTAATTCCAAAGTGTTGGCCTTCTCCCTTGCTCAATATAGAACCATGGATCATTTGTTGTTCACCAAAATTGATCTCCCAATCATAGTCATGATCACAATCGTGGAATATCCTATAACAATAAGATATTTTACCTTCATTTCCTTGGCTATATGAAGACCTCTCAATAGAGCATATGTCTTTGCTAAATTGTTAAATGTTATCCCTAATCCCCATGTGATATTTTTTATAGATGTTCCTCTAGGATCAAAGAGGATCCCTCCCACTCCTACAAACCCTGCAACTATTAAAAAATTATTATCAACTAAAAGCACCCCACAAAGGAAGAAGGCTAAACATTCCATGTTTTCAACCTTTTTCTAGTTTTCTATCATTAGAATACAACCAAACAATCTTTTCCAAAATTATAATTTTGGAAAGATGAAATTGTTGTTTTTGATGCAGAAATGGATCAAATGTCCCTGAATACCCCTACTACAATTAGATTGTGCAATTTAACATCTAATATATATGATTCCATCAACTCAAGTGATTCTTGTTGAATTTCATGACAAAATATTGATTCCCCCTCCCATTATTTTGAATGCCCGAAAAATGTTCAATACATAACATGTTTAAAATAAGACCCCTACATAATTGTTGAAATCCTTACTCTGGAACCTAAGTATCTTTTTATCTAGTGATTTCCTTATTGCGAATCAAGTTAATGGCTCATAAAACAAAATAGACTACTGGAATATTCAACTCAAAGAAATATAGCAGAAGTAATACTGGAAACCAAATCATGCACTCATAGACACCAATAATTTTGGGTAGATACCCCTAGAAAACACCATGGAGGGAAAACCAATGCTAATTTGATTTTATTAAGAGAAACTCAGGGCTCCCATAACAGGGATAATAAACCACTAAGAGAAATACAACTGTAGACAAACCTGGCAAAGTCTTCTCTACTATACGGCCCAAATTTGGCATGTTTTTCGAGGTGTACACACCTTTCCTTAAGTAAACCCATGTATATGCATATGTCTCCATTGAAACCCATGTACACGACCTCAAGGATTGTATGAAAAACTCTATACGACTCAACCCTTTCTTATGGCTTCACTCTACTTAAACCCACTTGTGATTTCCTCTCTTCTCTCTTCTCCTTGACTTGATATCTAGATGGAAGTCCATATCCACCTATCCAAGCTCTCCTTGAGTCACAGTCCTTCATGATCCAACCCTTGAGAAAAATTTTGTCTTTTCTCTCTCAAGTGTAAGAAAAAGTCCTTCTTTACTTCTACATTCTTGAATGACTCCACACTAGCAATAGTCCTTCTTTGCTATCTCCATGTGAAAAGTGAGTTTTCCTCCACCCTTGCCTTGATTTTATAAGATTGAGTTATAACCTAACCCTAATATCCAAAGTGATTGACGGTTAAGATTACTTCTCACCTCACTTGAGATCAATGGCTATTATTTAATTCACTAATAAAATCACTTTGATTTATTAATTCCTTTAATTAATGTAAAGTCTCAAGGATAGAAGGCTTTGGACAACTTCCACAGGTCTAGACACTTAGACCTATGCAGAAGTACTTGTCTGATGCTACAAACATAAAAATTCCAACTTAGAGAGGAAGGTACTTCTCGAAGAGCCACCTAGAGTCGGTTCTCCCTCTGACCTTGGCACAATTCCACACGCATCATCCTTCTCACCGACATTCCTCCAAACCTGCTAGTCAACTACTCCCTGAATATTGGAATTCATGAAATTGATGACGATACATATCAATGCCACAAAGTTTGGAAACTTCGTCGAAGGCATGATATCCCTCAATGTGCTCCTAGGAGCCTCCTGCTCCTGAGAATCCATCAATGTCATATTGTACCAACTTGGTCCCTTGATATGAATGGAAGGGGCTAACTCCCTCTTCCCATCTGAAGGTTGAATCCCCACATTGGAAGTCTGTGAAATCTGCTCACCCTTCAGAGCCTCCCAGTCCTTATCCTATGCCATTAACATCAATGTGTGATCCAAGATCCCCTTGGATCCTCTTACAGGATTTCCTTGTATCCTGTACACCCTACCCTCTCTGACACCAATGCTAGTTGTTGTTTCAGGGATAGCTCCCTTTGAACATAAGAGTGATTTCCCTTTCTAAAAAGTCACAGCAAAACCCATGTCCTCCAAAACTGAAAATGAGAGCAAGTTCTTCTTCAGTTCTCATACATAAAGCACATCATAGGTCTCTAAAAAACCCTCTCACTCAAGTTAGAACATGACAGTTCCCTTCCACTTCACTGCATACTTGGAATCATCACCAAGCTCCACATGGGTCCCTAAGTCCTCTATCAGACTATTGAATAGCTCTTGTGCTTCTGTCAATTTTTTGTCCACTAAGAAATAGCCAACTCCTAGAACCTAGAACCTTTGTTGTTGAACAATCATGTACCTGCAACTACTCTACTTCCCATATTTTCCTTGCTACAAGATCATTTTGTTGCTCATGGAATTGCTCCATCTTCTGCGGCTCAGATCTGACTAGATCTATCCTTGTTACCATATTTGTCTATTGTTTCCCTACCAGCTTCTTTTATCCTTTAGACTGAATAGATCTCTTTGAGCGAAATTCCATCTTTGAGAGAAATTCCATCTTTGATCTATTTATAAATCATTGACTCCAATACATCGTGTTGATTTTTTTCGTAGCATCAGACAGGGACTTCCACATAGGGATGTGTTTTCCATGTGGAAGTAGTCGAAAATATTCTAGTCTTGAGTTTACTTTAGTTAGAATGCAATATACCAGATATTAAAAGTATGCAGAACAGAAATGAAATGCTAGAAATGGCAGAATAACAATAATATAACCAACATAATCTCCACAATAACACAGAAATGATATAAGAACAACAACATAAATAGCACTTTGATTCAGAAAGAAATGTTCATAGGCATCTTCGAGGGGTCAACCTCCAGTCGAGCAGCGCTCTGTTACAATAATATTCAAGCTAGGGTTTTCATACCCTCGACCCTTATTTATACTAAATATGTCTATTAAGAGAAGCATCTAGAGGAAGATCCTTCTAGAAGCGGAAGCTTCTATTAGGTCTTCTTACATCCGCTTTATTCTATTTTATTGAAAGGCCTTATTAATATTGACCTTTATTACATCCGAATATATTGATCTACCTATGTGCGGGTTAGGAAACTAACATGTCCACCCCCTTAAAAACAGCCTTGTCCTCAAGGCTGGAGATGTGGAAACTGTTGCAGAATGGTAGTTGGTTCCCAAGTGGCATCTGCTGGAGTCGTATATTTCCACTGGACTAGCACTTCCTTGATGGTTCTCTGACGCAGGTAACGCTCACGCTGGTCCAAGACTACTTCTGGTTGTATCCAAATGGATCCTTCTTCAGCTAACTCTGGAAGGTTGGTTTGAATTTTGCACCTAGTTCCAATCACCTTCTTTAAGCATGAAACATGAAAAACAAGATGTAGCTTCGACTGACTGGGCAAAGATAACTGATAGATGACTTGCCCCACACGCTTGAGAACTGTATAAGGACCATAAAATTTGGGTGCTAGCTTCTGACAATTCTCGGCCTTGAGGGAAGTTTGCTTGTATGGTTGCAGTCGCAGAAACGCCTGATCCCCTTCTGCAAATTGACGTTCATAGCGACCTTGATCTGCTTGTTGCTTCATGCAATTTTGTGCCATGACCAATTTCTCTTTAAGGGTACGAAGAATATCCTCTCGAACTGTAAGTGTTTGGTCAACCTCTTGGACCTTCGAGGTACTCGGTAAGTATGAGAGAACTGAAGGTGGATTCTGTCCATATACCGCTTCAAAAGGAGTCATGCGTGTAGCTATATGGTAGGAAGTGGTGTACCACCATTCAACTAGGGGAAACCATTGAGCCCACTGGTGTTTCTTATTAGAGGCAAAACACCTCAGATATGTTTCCAAACATTTGTTGACAACTTTCGTTTGACCATCAGTCTGGGGATGATAAGTTGTGCTGAGATGCAATTGGGTGCCCTGTAGCTTAAACAATTCTTGCCAAAAATTGCTTGTGAAAGTTGGGTCACGATCAGAAACAATAGAGTGTAGCATGCCATGAAGCTTGAAGACCAGGTCCATGAAAATTTGAGCCACCGTGGATGTAGTAAATGGGTGTTGAAGAGAGCATAAATGAGCATACTTGGAAAGGCGATCCATAACCACCATTATGACTGATTTATTCCCCGATTTGGGTAAGCTGGTAATAAAGTCCATAGAGATATCCTTCCAAATAGCAGGTGGAATTGGAAGTGGTTGTAGTGTGCCTAGAGATTTGACTACTTCTCCCTTGTTGTGTTGACACACCTCACATTCAGCGACAAAATTACGGATGTCCTATTTCATACCATCCCAGAAAAAGGAACGTTTGACCCTGTCATAGGTTTTGGTGAACCCTGAGTGCCCCGCTGTGGGTGTAGCATGAAGCTCAGAAAGTACTGTGGATTTAAGCTTTGATTGTTTACTTAAATACAAACGGCCTTTGTATCGAAGCTCATCCTAGAGCCAAGAGTAACCTGGGGGAGCCAGAGCATTGGTCTGCAATTGCTGGATCAGATGTGAACTTTTGGGATCTTGTAGCCATTCCTGGAGCACAAGCTTGGATCCAATTGGGTACAATGAAGGAAAGAGAAAAAAGGGATCCTTCTTCTTCATATTTTCGGGACAGTGCATCCACCACTACATTGTCTTTTCCCTTCTTGTAAATGATCTCATAATCATATCCAAAGAGCTTAGACACCCATTTTTGTTGCTTCGGGGAGGAAATGCGTTGTTCCAGAAAGTACTTGAGGATTTGATGGTCGGTCTTAATTTGGAAGTGTTTCCCCAAGAGATAAGGACGACACAAATCAACAGCATGAAAAATAGCCAACATTTCCTTTTCATAAATGGGTTTGCCCAGATTCCTTTCAAACAATTGCTTGTTGGTGAAGGCCAAAGGTCGACCCTCTTGCATAAGGACAGCGTCGATTCCTTTCCCTAATGCATCACATTCCAACACAAAGGTCTTTGTGAAATCAGGAAGGGCCAGAACCAGAGCGGTGAACATGGCCATCTTCAAGGTTTGAAAATCTTGAGCAGCGGCTGGAGTCCAAGTGAAAGAGTTATTTTTTAGGAGAGCAGTGAGAGGTGCTGCAATCTTTCTGTAGTTCTTAACAAACTTGCAATAACACCCTGTTAAGCCCAGAAATCCACGCAAGATTTTGAGAGTCTTTGGTTGCATCCAGTCTTGCATAGCTTCAATCTTTTTCGGATCCACCCTGGCGCCATCCTTGCCAACCAAATGACCCAAGTATTCTACTTTTGAGGCACCAAAAGCACATTTAGACTGTTTCAGGAAAAGTTGGTGCTGAGAGAGTAGATGGAGAACTTGATCCACATGAGTAAGATGGTTTGTCCAGGTTTTTCTATAGATGAGGATATCATCAAATAAAACTAAGAAAAAATGATGGATAAAGGGATGGAAGACATGGTTCATGAGGCTTTGGAAGGTGGAGGGGGCATTACACAAGCCAAAGGGCATGACCAAAAACTCATAGTGGCCCTCATGAGTTCGAAAGGTCATCTTGGGAATGTCTACCTCTTTCATACATATCTGGTAATAGCCCGAGTGAAGATCAAGTTTAGTGAAGAATTGGGTGCCACTCAATTCATCCAGGAGGTCATCAATGACAAGAATGGGGAATTTGTCTTTAATGGTCAGTTTGTTGAGGGCACGGAAGTCAGGACACATTCTCCAAGAACCTTCTTTCTTCAGGACCATGACTACAGGAGAAGAGTAAGGGCTTGTACTAGGGTGGATAATGCCCGCATTAAGGAGTTCCTGGACCATTTTCTCAATTTCATTTTTTTGTGAAAAGGGGTGGCGATATGGACGGATATTGGGAGGAAGGCTTTTGGGTACAAGGGGAATGGAATGATCATGAACACCGCAGGATGGAGGGAGTCCTTAGGGAGTGGAAAATACCATTTGATGTTTAGAAAGGAGGGCTTGGAGGTCTTGCGGCACCGGGGGTGTCTCTGTTGCTTATATGGCATGGAGTTGGGCAATGACACCAGAATGACCTTTCTTGAGCAACTTTTCCATGCGATGGGAACTAATGACCTCAGGTGAACCTGCAGTGATGCCTTGGAATTTATATTGGTGGCCTTCCTGGTCGAATTGCATGGTTAATGCCTTAACATCCATGAGAATGGGACCCAAAGTTCTTAGCCAGTCTACACCCAACACAATGTCACAACCACCCATGTCGATAGCAAACATATGGGATTTTAGGTGGTAGTCACTGATTTGGAGACACACATTTTCACAGCGCCCTCCACATTTCATGGAACCACCATTGGCAATCATGATTTGGAAATTGTTGACAGTATGGATGTAGCAATGAGTTACTTGGGCAATGCAGCGATGAATAAAATTATGGGTGCTTCCACTATCAACCAGAATGATGACCTTCCGATGCTTGATGTAACTGATTAACTTGAGGGTTTGGGGAGTGGAGAAGCCAGTGAGATCATTGAGGGAAATGATGGGTTTGACTTCAGGAGGGTCTGAGGGAGGGATTATGTCAGTGATTTTAGGTGACTCAGACATAGGGGGAGTTTCAACATCCTCTTCTGAAATATCCTCAGAGATGGCCATAAAAATATTTTGTTCCTTGCACTTGTGGCCCGGGAAATATTTGTCATCACAATTATAACAAAGGCCTTTGAGTTGGCGTTCATCCATTTCATCCCTGGTCAATTTTTGGATCTTTAATGGGGTGGAGGGAGTAGTGGGAGTTACGGGTTTAGGGAAAGGGATAAAGGAGGGTTTTATGTTTTGAGAGGATACAACCTATTGTGCTTCTTTATCTCTTTTAGTAGCCTCCACCCAACTCGAGGGTCGAGCCATGAGGACATGGGCCCGAATATCCTCCTTGAGGCCACTGATAAAACACTCTTGAAATAAAGCATCAGTCATGGCCTCTGTTCGAAAAGTCGGGCGCTCAAAGGAAACTATGAAATCTTCTATTGTTCCTGATTGTTTCAACTTTGTCAAACGGCCCAAATGGTTGGTGTCTGTGTCAAAGCGTTCATAAAGCTCAGTCACAAATTGGGTCTAAGAAATATACCCTTAACGAGAAGTTTTTCTCCATTGCCACCATTGCCAACGTTCTTGATCTAGATGGAGAACACCATACCAGAGTTTGTCCAAGTCATCTGTAATGTTGTATAAAGAGAAATAATGTTCCATTTGGGTTACCCAACCAGTGGGGTCCGAGCCATCAAATTTGGTCACATCCACCCACGGAAGGCGTAGGTCATGTTGAAAGTGATGGGGCTGAAAGGTATGGGAATGGGAGGAATGTTCACCTTCAGTCTTTGGAGGTGCTTCAGAGAAATGGTCGTCTGTAGGGATCTTCAGTTTGGTGCAGAGTGATGCAAAGACAGATTCAAGCTGGGTGGTCAATTCTTGTTTGACTTCCTCCATTGAGGACTACAGGATTGTATTTATGGTAGCATTGATGGATGAATCGATGGAGGTAACAATAGCACTGAGTTGTCTCACTTCTTTTTGGGTTTAGAGGAAACCAGATTGCAAGGTGTTGAAGTGAGCTTCCAGGTCTTGGCTACGAGTATGGGCCATGACGATGGGTGAACTGAAAAGGGGCGGGCGGGGTAAAAAAATTTGCTGAAAAATGATATGGATGAATGTGATGAGGGCAAAGAGATGAATCCAATGGAATAGGTCTCAAATAATGGTGAAACATTTTCCAGACTTTTTTTTTTTTACACCTACGGAGTTATACTCCAGTCTAAAGAATACTGCACTGATGAAATCCCCAAATGCTTAACCAGAAAGAAATGTGTATTTACTTGGCAACCCGAACATAGTTGCGTAGCAAGAGATCTTGTATGTTTTAATTTGTTTATGTTTCTGTCCCCCAAGGGTTAGGTATTCAAGGGTTCTACAGACAAGGGTTTGCCCTGTGTTATAGCTCTCTGATATACATGTGGGGTCCAACAATAGTACTCGGCCCAATATATCAGGGCACTAACTAAGGAGGATAGATGTACCCTTAGTCGTACTACCCGACTACCCATGTACTAGAGAGTATCTTCTTGAGTGTTGTTCTCGGTGACACTATAGCAGTCTGACGGTTGATAGGTTTATCTAAAGAGGGCTTCAGGAAATCTAGGTCGATCCGTACACATGTGTTGTGTGATGCGCTACCACTCGAAGGGGTACCAACATGGGTTACAAGGGTGGCCAACAGATGTGTGCTTAAGAACCACTTGTATTTCCTGCGTGTATGAATCCCTCAACCGTGGGTTTATGTGCGTAATGGTAGATCTATGTGGCTTAAAGACGCCAGAATACGTCTCTACCCTGGAAAAAAAAAATCCCACAATTTCTGCCAAGGAAAGTGCTCTAATACCACTTGCAATATACCAGATATAAAAAGTATGCAGAACAAAAATGAAATGCTAGAAATGGCAGAATAACAGTAATATAACCAGCATAATCTCCACAGTAACACAGAAATGATATAAGAACAACAACAAAAATAACACTTTGATTCAGAAAGCAATGTTCACAGGCCTCTTCGAGGGGGCAACCTCCAATCGAGCAACGCTCTGTTACAACAATCTTCAAGCTAGGGTTTTCATACCCTCAACCCTTATTTATACTAAATATGTCTATTAAGAGAAGCATCTAGAGGAATATCCTTCTAGAAGTGGAAGCTTCTATTAGGTCTTCTTACATCCACTTTATTCTATTTTGTTGAAAGGTCTTATTAATATTGACCTTTATTACATCCGAATATATTGATCTACCTATGTGCGGGTTAGGACCCTAACATAGAAGGAATTAATTAAAGGAAAATTGTGTTTATTAGTGAATTGAGTTATTTAAGGACATGCTTAGCATGCAACATGCAATCTAAATCTTAAGTGGGTGTGAGAAGTGATCTCAACCGTAGATCACTTTGGAGATTAGAAATAGATATTAACTCATTATTATAAAAGTAAGTCTAGGAGAAGGAGGAAGACACTTGTGTTGAGGGAGTTGACACAGTCGGGACTATTGACGAGAGGTCGAGGTCGAGGTTGAGAAACTTGGTGAGAGACCAAGGTATGGACTTGTGTGAGATACACTTGTTAAAGAGACTTGGTGAGAGACCAAGGTAGGGACTTGTGTGAGATACACTTGTGAGAGACTAGGTGAGAGACCAAGGTTGAGGATAGCAAAGAAATACTTTTTCTAGTGTGAGGAGTGTAGGAGAAAAGAAGGACTTTTACTTACACTAGAGTGAAGATATCTCACTAGTCGGGTGAAGAGAGTTCATCCAAGTATTGATGAGAGGGTTGGATCACAAAGGATCGTGATTCAAGATATTGATAGGTGGAGAAGGACTTTCATCTAGAGGTCATACAGGTCAAAGAGGAGAGAGAGCAAAAGCAACCATAGGTGGGTTTCAAAGGAAATAAGCTAGAGGGAAGAAAATATTCACAAGGAGCTTGTTTTACAGGGTTTGCGTACACATCCACGAGTCTCAATGGAGACAGTCACGGATATCCGTTGGTCAAATAAGGGAAAGTCACAGATGTCCGCAAGTCAAAGAAAAACAAGTCGTGAATGTATTGGGAAACATGTTGGTACAAGGCCATACAGAAACACAAGAGTCTCCAAGTTTGTCTATAGTGTATAACTCTCTCAATGGGCCATTTTCCCTATTACGGGAGCCCTAATTTGACCTTAATAAAATAATCATTGGACTAGTTTTCCCTCTGGGGTTTACACAAAATTCTTGGCGTTCTTATGTTCTTGATTTAGTTTCCTTGTTTATGCTTCCACTGCATGTTTCGTTGAGTAACCTAGTTGTGATTTAATTCAACAAATATATTTTTCTTAGAATTGACCATCGGATGCTAGGTTAAGGGGAATTTCAACATGGTATCAGATCATACCTAGGGTTGAAAGAAGATATCAACATGGTATCAGAGCAAGGTTTCTCTGGGAGGAAACCAAGTGCACATGGTATCAGTAGATCTATGAGATCTAAGTGACCATAGTAGAGATCAAGTTCAGATCTAGGTTTGTAGCATCAGATCTATGGGATCGGGAGTGCCGAGGTGGGTGCTTGAAGGACTAAGCACATATCCACTTTATTTTGCATTGGATTAGTCAGATTTGCAGGAGATATTAGTAGATCTGTAAACCAACAGGAAGAAATCAAAAGACTGATTTTTGGGAAACATCAGAGCCGAGGATTTGAACAAGAGAGGGAGAACATAGGAGCAGAGAAGGAATTTTGCTCATGTGCTTGAGTCATCTACTTTGGAGTAAAGATGGACCTTTTTTTGAAGTGCTTGAACCATGAAGGAAAATGACTCAAAGGGATCTCATATGGGTGAAGAAGGGTGTTCATCCAAAGATCAGAGGATGACAAATTTATTAGAGTTAGTGACTCATAGACATAGCAAACAAGAATTTTTTTTCAAGACAATCTCAGAAAGGGGTGAAGAAGGAATTTCACCTAGAGATCTAATTAGTCCAAAGGATAAGATAATTCATAGGAGAAGCCAAAATAACACCATGAGTAGTAGATATATCTGGTGTCAAGGACATATCTAGGCAGCATAGGCGTTTCAGGTACATGATCGTACAGTAGCAACAGAGGTGCTCGGTTGCAGGTGTTGGCTATTTATCAATGAACGAAAGATACACATAGAATGAGATAGTAAGATCTCATTGAGTGGATGAACAAGGAATTTCATTAAAGTGTGTAATGAAGGGTTCAAGGAAAGGAGCAAAGGGGTAGCAAGGGAGATAGTAGTCAATGAGCAAGAATGAAGGACTGATCTTTAGGTTTGTAGGGATTAGCTATTTGTTGATTAGTATTCCTCAGGAAAACCATTATCGCAGCATGAGAGACTATAAATGGATCCAAGGGGATATTGGATCATGGCTCGACGTGAGTAATAGAGAAGAGGGAGCGAGTAGCTCCGAAGGTTGAGCATCTCAGAGGGAGTCAACCTTCAAGTTCAGGTGGGAATGAGCAGCCTTCCAACTCTGTCAAAAAGGAATCATGGTATGAGATGGCCATGTAGGATTCTCAAGAGAAGGAGACTTCTAAGAGCATGTTCAAAGACATTGAGTCTTCAAAGACAAGTTATAACATCATCATAAGGATATCTTCTGTGTCAGAGGGATAATCCAATCAGGTGTATTGGAGAGTAAGAATGGTAGTGGATCTGGTAGCGAAGATAGAACAAAATATAGGTGGGAGAAGTACCTTCCTTGCTAAGAGGGAGTGTTGATGTTTTTGGTAGCATCAGATAGGTACGTCCACGTAGGCATGTGTTTATCATGTCAAAGTAGTCGAAAATATTATAGTCTTGAGTTTACTTTAGTTAGAAGGAATTAATTAAATTAAAATTGTATTTGTTAGTGAATTGAGTTATTTAAGGACATGCTTAGCATGCGGCATGTAATCTAAATCTTAAGTGGGTGTGAGAAGTAATCTCAACTGTAGATAATTTTGGAGATTATAAATAGATTGTAACTCATGATTATAAAAGTAAGGCTATGAGAAGGAGGAAGACTCTTGTGTTGAGGGAGTCGACATGGTCATGACTATTAATGAGAGGTCGAGAGACTTGGTGAGAGGCCAAGGTAGGGAATTGTGTGAGATACACTTGTGAGAGACTTGGTGAAAGACCAAGGTTGAGGATAGAAAAGAAGGAATTTTTCTAGTGTGAGTAGTGTAGGAGAAAAGAAGGACTTTTGCTTACACTAGAGTGAGGAGATCTCATTGTTTGGGTGAAAAGAGTCCATCCAAGTATTGATGAGAGCATTGGATCACAAAGGATCATGATTAAAGATCTTGATATGTGGAGAAGGACTTTCATCTAGAGGTCCTATGGGTTAAGGAGGAGAGAGAGAAGAAGCAACCACAAGTGGGTTTAAGAGGAAAAAAGCCACAAGGAAGAGCAGAGTCGTATGGATCTTGCCATACAGGATTTTCGTAAACATCCGTAGGTCTAAGTGGAGACAGTCACAGATATTTGTGGGTCAGAGAAGGGAAAGTCATGGACATCTGCAGGTCGGCGAAAGAAAAGTCACGGATGTATTGGGAAACGTGTTGGTACAAGGCCATACAAAAGCACAAGAGTCTTCAGGTTTGTTTGTAGTGTATAATTCTCTCAGTGGGCCATTTTCCCTACTATGGCAGCCCTGATTTGACCTTAATAAAATCATAATTGGATTGGTTTTCCCTTCGGGGCTTTTCCAGGGGTTTACCCAAAATTCTTGGTGTTCTTAAGTGCTTGATTTAATTTCCTTGTTTATGATTCTGCTGCATGTTTCGTTGAGTTTACCAAATTGGATTATAATGCTTTCAGACCTCAACACACAATAGACTTAGACTTAAAATTAGAAGCATTATAGGATTAAAAAACTATAGAGGCTAAGAGTGAGCTCTTCAACAATAGACAACAACAATGACCTAGTGAATCAACTCAAAAACCCCTTCTTTTTCATCCATGCTTCCTTTTATATCCTTCTTGGCTCTAGAGCTCTGCTTCTGTCAATTCTCCTCCACTTTCTCTACTGACTAACAATATCGCACACTTCTATCACCTACCTACATTCCATGTATCCTTTCTGGAATCAAGCCAAACTTAACTTCCCCACCAACTCATCTTTTGTTTGCTCCACGTTCCCTTGTGTTGTTGGAAGTAATCATTCGGGGAGATATCCCAACGATTCCTTTCTTGACTCCAACATGAGTCGTCTTTATTTTTGGTGTGCATCCCAAAAAATGGACCAACACACATTTGGTAGACCTTGGACTTGGCGCGCAATATCAAAATTCACTATGACGTGTGCTTCTTGTCAATCCTCATGCATTATCTTGGGCGCACGAAAAATTGGAATGGGAGTGTGTTGTGAGGGAAATCTCCCTACGGACTAGCAAATAGAGTTCAGAATTTGCATGCAAATATGACCGAAGAGAAACTACTTTCTACCTTCATCCCTAGATTTAAATCCCCTTTTCTTAGTAAATGCATGGAAAGATCAACCTACCTCATTCCCGGCGTTTGATGTCGTTCCTCCGTTGTACTTGATTACTTGTTCGCAATACTCCTTCCAAAGCTGACCTGCATCCAAGACAAGCAACAACTATGCATGCATCATACTTATATACTAACGGGTTAGAAATACAAAACATGTACTAATCAAACTATAAAAGTTCATGAATTGGGACGGGAAAAGCATTTTTTTTATTACTTTGAATGAGTCAACTTACAAAAGTTGAGACCAGCCATCGCTCCGCGAACCTGATCCTGGGCTCCTCTTCTACTGTCCTCCAACTGATTTGCTTTGAATCTCCTTTGGCACAAGGAAAGGCTAAAGGGTTGGGACAATGGGAATACATAAATGGGAAAAGTTTATTTGCTATATTTTTTCTTTTTTTCCAAATGGGACCCCTACCCCTTCTTTTATAGGCTAGAAGGAGCTAGGTATTTGGACGAACCCTCGGCCATGCATGGACGAGATTTTCAGTTAACTCACCCATAGCTTTTGTGTTTTGTCGACAACTTTCCTTTTTTCATGCTTTTGTCGGTCCACGTGGGTTGTTTTGGGTCAACCAGCGTGTACACGCATGCAATAATGGAGTAGGGCGCGTGGGCCTTTACAAAAGAGGATTTTCAAGGAGTTGTTCAACAATGCTTTGGTAAAGAAGGGATATGAGTTGGTCTGATGCCAGATAAGTATGTGTGGTGCAATTTAGGGTTATAACAGATGCCACCTAATGTATGAGGTCAGAAGATCATTTGATGGCCGAAATACATTACCAATATTTACTGATGTGTCGAACGATTGAGCCAGGGACCGGGAGGTGTCGTCTGCAAAATAACAAATGTCTCACCGAGGCGGGCATACCCATGCTCAGGATAACATAGAACCATGGCTACCAATCAAATACACCGTAGATCCATGTCAAATAACTATAAAGAGTAGCCCCGAACAATACACATCGGAGCTACATCTCGAAATCAAAAAGATATACATATAGAGTATCCTTCTTCCAGAAGCTGATTCGGCCTGATGGTTGGAGATGAGATCTTCAGAGCTCGAGCAACAACGTCAAAATATTCAAAACTCGGTTAGGAGTGTAATATGAGTGTACGATTGCACTACCCAGAGGTCTTCGACGGCTCGTTGGTCATGGACTTGATAATCTTGATGATCAAACTGAAGACTTTAGTGATTTCGAACAAGGACTTGATTGGATGTTCAGGATGGTCAGGTATGAGGACAAGAGACATATTGCATAGGGGCCGACTCAGGCTTGGTGAAAAACTTCCCTTAGATAAAAGCACGACAAATGATGAGACTCGAGCAGCATGGCATTAATCATAAGTCTACGAAGTAGGAGGCAACGCAAACTCTCCATATGTTTGGAAGGATAACCAAACGGTGGAGGACACAACTCTATATAGCGAGGAAAGATTCCTAAGGTCGTACTACATCCCATAGTCTGATGAACAAACGGACAGATGTGCTTTATCCAAGGGCGACTCATTATGTTGCTAATAAAGAAAATACTTTTCCCTTCCTCTTTTGGGGTATATTTGATTTTTTTGTTCTTTTCAATAATTGTGGAAAAAGAATAAAGGAACATTATGTTACAAAGGAGTAACGAGTGTTGCAAACATACAAGCTCAAGGAACAAGGACAAGACTGATGTTCTAGTAGAATTCTACTCAGGAAAAATCCTCTGGGGGCCAAAGGTGTTAAGACGCAGAAGCAAATTGTTACAAGGCCGGCGTATAAGGTATGCAAATGCGGTTAACAAAACACACAATGGTAACGTCCTTCGATGTAAGTTTAACGAGCCCAGAGAAGGTAAGCTCGGTGGTTTTTCATATTTAGAGAGTCTGAAAAACATAAAAGGAGACTCCATTGGGGTACCTTTTTCGAATATAGTCTAGTCGGTTCGAAAAAGGGGTAAACTAGCACCAATAAGACGTTGATTCAAAATCATTTTAACGAGTGTGACAAGGACAAGATCACTCGGCTATTTTTTCATTTTTAAGGAGTCTGAAAAAAGCTTAACTATGGACTCCATCAGGAATGTTCTTCTGGACCAATTTGAACGAGTGTGAAAGAATAAGGTCACTCGGCAATCTTTTCAATTTTAGGGAGTCTGAAAAGAGCTTAACTATGGACTCCGTTGGGGTTCCTTCTTTGTAAGTTTAGTCCCTCAGGCCCGAAAAAGGGATAAAATCATACCTGAGAGTACTCTTCTATAGAGCTGAAGTTCCATAGAGTATACCTTTGTTCGTACAGTTGACCGTCCGGACCAAAAAAGGGGTAAACTACTGTCGGACAGATGTGACTTCAAATTTCAGTTTAACGAGCGTGAAAGGCCACAAGATCGCTCGACAATATTTTCATGTTTAGAGGGTCTGAAAAGGGCTTAAAAGAAGACGCGTTATTTTTTGGGTCGATACCTGGCATTTCCTCATAAGACCAGGCAAAAACGTTGCGGAATTCTTTGAAAATATCCGTGTAGATTTGAATCTCTTTGGGGGAGCAATCCGCTCCAACAAAGACGTTCTCCACGACGCCAAGGTTTCGGAAGATGTTGATTGGTATAGTGTCAGCGATAGTTTCCATATTGCCCTCAATATAAATTTCATGTGTAGCTAAGAGATTAATAGGACATGATTGATCTCCCGTCATGGTCACGGTGAATTCTCCTGCTTCGATTCGGCTTAACTCTGGGAGAAAATATGATTTGTAATGAAGATCTTCCCAAGGTTTGTCCGGACTAGTCATTGCTTGGATTACTGCTTCATCAAAAGGCAAGACTAAGTCTAATGAATCGATGTTAGCGAGATAACCCTTAGCCCAAATAGGCTCTAGAAGTGGATCTAACTACTGTGTAGGAGTCAGATCAGTGTTAGCTTAAGCTTGCTAGACTAAAGAGTACGCTACTTCAGCGGCAGACAAGGGCATGGACATGCCTGGGTGCCCTGTCTCATCCATCGTGGCCGATGGGGAAGGAAGTATCCATGGATCCTCAAAGTAAGTCGTGCGGAACGATGAAACTTGAAAAATCTCAACCTTATGGTGATTGGATATAAATTTGATGTCGTCGTGAGGGGGAGGGTAATCGAAGGTACCCATCAAGGATGGGCACAAACCAACCCCTATGTTAACGACACCTGGTTGAGGATTATCAATCATCGGGACCGTGGATGCCCCCAAAGCAGGGTCAGGTCTGGAGAAAGACAATTGATCGATGGTCACTATCCGGCCCTCGTGTGGAAACAACAAGACCTGGAAAACTGTAACAACCACAACTTGCATAACATAAGTCCAACTCTATCCTAACAAGAGGTTATAGTCGAGGGGAGCATCAACTACCTCTACTTTGACACACATGGTCTTCCCTCGTAACTGCACGGGGAAAGAAGGAACGATGCCATGTGGTCGGAACAAACGATCGTCGAAAGCAGTGAGGAGAGTAGGTGATGGAGACAAAACGGGCTGGCCAATGGCCTTCCAACATGCCAATGACATAACGCATGTCGAGGCGCCCTCATCAACCACCGTGAGGAAGATATTCTGAGTAAAATTTTTCATGGGATAAGCCACTACTATCTGAAACGCTACGTGGTAAGGCAGACGAGGTTTTAGGTCTATTGTATCCAACATTATGGTACCCGGATTACAAGTCTCGGTAGAGCCTAAAGCGGTTAACAAGGCTTTCCTCTGAGAAGGGCAGCTTTGAATGACCTCCAAAGAAGGCATCGCACAAGGGGTTTGTGATAAATCCTCCACCACAGAGTAGTTTTGGGTGGCCCTTGCGTTCGGGTTATGAGAAGCTTTTTTAAATGCACCTTTTGGAATGCGTGTCATTATTTCTCCCAACGTCTTCTCAATCTGTAGAGGAAGAGATGGGAGGTCAGCTTCTTTACCCTTCTCAAAAGTGCTTGGTTTACTATAGTCATGTGCTCTAGTCGATATAAAAGCATCACCCCTAACCATATATACGTTCGCGGATGCAAGGTTGTTCAGAGGCGGGCAGGTTTCTTGGCTGCCCCCTTCCGTGCTTGCAGACGCTTGAGTTAGATTTTGCCCATGTTGAAATGGATTAGTCAACACTGCCTGCTATTGTTGCGTGACAAATTTTTGGGCCTCTGCAAGTCAAGGACATAGATGGGTCGGGTGGTATTTCGTGCACAAGTTGCATAGATACCTCGCCTTCCACTTTTCAGTGTTGTCCCTACCAACATTATCAGTGGGTTTTTTATCCCCCTTACCCTTTTTTCGTTGTTTTTATTCCCTTTAGGTTGTTGGGTGGCCTTTGGGTTAGTCGACTACACTGTGTGTACTTCTGACGTTTTGGTAGGGGGAGTACCCAAAGCAGTGGTTTGGCTGGCCACTATGTGTTGTATAGATAACTGCTGCAACTGCTTTGTCAACTGCTCAGCGGGCTTTGTTTGTGCTGAACCAACAATACCATCGGCATATGGTCCAACTCTCTATCTAGTTTTATCCAATATTGAACATGGCACATCTGGCAAGATGTTGTATAATAAACCGGACTGAGAATAGATGAGCTCAAACTGTTGAGCCCTCATGATGGCATCTTCTTCGGAGAAAACTCTGGACATCGCGACGTCTTTGGATAGTTGCGGGACCAAAGACTTAAGGAACCACTCAAGAAGGAATGCTGGTGGGACTGGTACCTTGATTAAACTCTTCCGATGTCTCCATTCTCGGATGTGATCAGAGATATGGTCCGTTGTTGTCTATTCGAAATTGGCGAGCAACTCTGTGTCAATGTCGTATCTCACAGGTAACTGGAAATGGTTTAGGAAAGCCATCGCCAGTTCGCCAAAAGAAGAGTATCTTGAGCGATCAAGCTCAATGTACCATTTCGTAGCACTCCCAATGAGAGTACATTGAAACAATCGAAACTGTACAGAGTCATCTTTTAATGAGTTAGATGAGCACCAAAGATGAAAGGTAGTCACATGATCTCATGGATCTTCGTTAGGCTTGGCTTCGAACTTTGGAATGTCTGAAGGCAACTTTGTCGGCATAGGAGGCCAACGCGGATCGTGAAAAATAGGGTCATTCAACAACCTTGTCAAATCTGGCAAGTGTAATGTCGCCAGGAACGGTAGTTTGGGTTGTTGTTGATAACCTGTGAAAAAGGGGCCTGGAGTTTGACTGGCACCAAGTTGCCAGAAAAAGTTTGGCTGCTGGCCCAGATTCTGGTAGAAACCATGGCCCTAGCTAGCATAAGGATTTTGCATATGTGGAGACATCATCGACTGATTTCCCAAATAGGACATAGATGGTTGGGCATGCATTATATTCGAAGGACTTTGGTAAGGATTACCCCATGTCGGTCCCGTGGGGATAGGCATAGTAGTTTGTCTGGGGTTCCATTGATTGTGGAAAGAGGTACCCCAGATTGACATTCCGGATGAGGGAACGGATCCCTACCCTGAATTCCAAGGTCCTGCTAGGTTTGCCCCCTGTGCAAGAATAGTACCCTACACAGGAGTAGATTGTCCAAAAATGGGGTTGCCCCCAGTCGGGAAAGCGGCTGATGAGAAGGTGTTGTTACCAAATGTTTTGTTCCAAGAAAACAGTGTCGAACCTACCAGCATACTATGCAAAGGTGGTCCTTGACTCCCCGCTCCAAATAAACTATTGTGTGTAGGTTGGCCGGTGGATTGTTGATGCGAGCCACCGAGTGAAGGGGACGAAGGAGGGATATGACCTCCTCCGTAAGGGAAAGCATTAAAAGGAGCAGGAGTGCCCACCATGTGACCTTGCAGAGGAGTGCTAGAGCTCCCTGCCCCCAGACCCAAAGTCTGTAAAGTGAAGTAGGAAAGTACAGGACTTGTACCCAAACTAGGCATCCCGTATGAAAATGGAGGGCCTGCTGCACTATATGTGAAAGGGGTTGTGGTTGCCGCCAAAGACGGGATTGGACCACTGTGCGAAGTAGTTGCAGTCGAGACCATAGTGGCTCGGACTAACGACGGTGGGTTAGGAGATGAAATCTCTCATGTGGTGACAACCGTGGTGGGAATTGAAGAATTCCCAGAAGGGGTAACAACATTTGTTTCCATTGTTGTGTGCAACACTATCTAGTGCTCGTAAAATTGAATTGGTACAATGAAAGGTGCTAAGAAAACAGTGGTTGGGGTTTAAACCGGGCCAAGAGTGGTTGCTTCAAGGTCCAAAACGGTCGATTCCTCCGGGGGTTGGTCGGGCACAATGGTTTGTAACCCGGTCGCTTCAAAAGACCCTTGTTGGTCTAGCTTTCGCCTTAATGGTGGTGGGGGTGGCTCCAGTGCAACCGGCATCAGGCTAAGAAGCCTTTGTGATCGACAGAGCTCGGGATCCTCCACTATGTGAGAAGATCCAAGACACTCTAAGGTAGTCTAAACGTTCAAAAGTGACACACACTAAAAAAGAATCCCTAGAAGATAAGACATGCAAACACTAAATTAATTGGAAGAACAGTTACAACAACCAACACTAGAGAAACTTACCGGTCCAAGTGAAACTCGAACATGGAAGCACCCTCCGGGTATACTCTGAAAAGCGTGGCCCGATGTCTGTCCTAGGTACCATGGTATAACCCCGTAGTCACCTGTGTATGTCCCTAAAAAAGATTGGCAACTAGGTTGCCAGCGCACGAACAGTCACCAGGCGAGTACAGTCAAAAGTCGGGTAGACCACAATGAGCAGGGTATCGAGCCCAAAACCTGTCAAGGGTATCGAGCCTGAAACTTGTCAAGGGTATCGAGAGAAAATGGTCTGAAATACAACTGAGGACCTCGAACAGATTCGAGACCCACGAAGCCCCGTGGAAAATGCAAACAACGGAATCCCAAAACAAGCCCTCTATATGTGTTCTCCACTACGATTGGTCTAGCTTTGGAGGGGTTATCTCCGCTACCTTCCTTCATGCGACCTCGTGTTTATCCCCTGTGTTAGAGGGGGTCCCGGATAACTTTCACGACACTGGACTTAGACACTCCCTAACTCAGACTCCAATGTTTGTTTTTAAAATGGCCTTGAAGAGTTTCCTCTCCAACTAATCCAAGGCCCTAATCCTGAACTAGTTGGTGGACCCTACAAACATAAAAGTCTAGTAGATTTTAAATTTAGCGTAAATTTTATGGCTTTGTCTTACGTCAAGGGGTATGAAGGTGAAACTGATGATGTGAAAAAAGACGAAAGCAATGAATGAATAAAAATGCTGGAAACAAAACTTTTTCTTAATGCAAAATTTCAACAACTTTTCAAAAAAAAAAAAAAAATTAACTTTTCTAAGATTTTGGACAACAAACTCAAAGGAATTTCACTCGACTACGAGCTACTTATGATTTAAGTGAACTGCAAAAACTTATGAAATAAACGACTTTTCCCTGGCTAATAATGCAGAAACACACTCTTCAACCAAACAAGAAAATGAAAAGAGATTTATTTATTTATTTAAAAGCTTGATAAAACAAAAAGGAAAAATACCAACAAGCAAAAACCAAGAAAAACAATTTTGGCCTAATCGCAGATCGCAAAGAATCAGATTAAAAAATCACACACTAGCAATTTTTAAAAGAAAATGACTCTCACACTTGTCTAAAAACCATAAAAAATCTTTTATTTTTAACTGAGAAAAAGCAGGCTAAGGGTAAGATTAATCCTAAGCTACTGACTACTCACACAGAGATTCAAACACCTGAGAGGAATAATTCTTATCAAGGGAAAGGATGACTGCCTTACCCTCAACAAAAAGTATCTTGTACAAGCACGCGATTGTCACTCTAACAACACGCGTGCAAACGCGTGCTGAATAGAGACAGAGGGCGTGTACACATGGGCTGACCTTATATAGGACGCGTGTATATCTAAACTCTGAGAAAAATGAAGACAGGGAACCCAAAACCAGGAAGAGACCACTGATATTGATAACCAGGATCCCTTGAAGGATTGAACACTCTTTTTAATAGAAAAACAAATAATGTAAGGAAAAATGATAAGACAAAAACAATCTGAGATAGGACTTCTAGCAAACAAGACTCGGACAGAATTCTAAAAAACCCCCTAAGAATGTGTGATTCTGACAGGGAAGAAGGTGACTGCCTCTGAAGTTCTCTGAACTCTACACGCTACTTCTACCTCTTCAGCTAGTGTTCACACGCGGGTTGTAAGAGAGTAGGACGCGGGCACACGCGTGCAGACCTTATGCAGGCCACATGTACCTCTGTGGGTCCTGAAAAACACAATCAAGCAAAAGACAGGGAAAGCTGGTATGGAAAACCAGACTCCCTGCTAGCTCAGACCTTACAGAAACTAAAAGAAAAAACAGGCAAGAAAAACTAGTCTTTAAAACTACCCAAAAACTAAATAACATTCCAGGAACCCTAGAGAGTCTCCCCAGTATGGTCGCCAATTCTGTTGTGAGGGAAATCTCCCTACGGACTAGCAAATAGAGTTCAGACTTTGCATGTAGATATGACCGAAGAGAAACTACTTTCTACCTTCGTCCCTAGATTTAAATCCCATTTTCTTAGTAAATGCATGGAAAGATCAACCTACCTCGTTCCCGGCATCTGATGTCGATCCTCCGTTGTACTTGATTACTTGTTCACAATACTCCTTCCAAAGTTGACCTGCATCCAAGACAAGCAACAACTATGCATGCATCCTACTTATATACTAATGAGTTAGAAATCCAAATCATGTACTAATCAAACTATAAAAGTCCATGATTCAATCATGAATTGGGACGGGAAAAGCATTTTGTTTATTACTTTGAATGAGTCAACTTACAAAAGTTGAGACCGGCCACCGTTCCGCGAACCTGATCCTCGGCTCCTCTTCTACTGTCCTCCAACTGCATTGCTTTGAATCTCCTTTGGCACAAGGAAAGGCTAAAGCATTGGGACAATGGGAATACGTAAATGGGCAGAGTTTCTTTGCTATATTTTTTCTTTTTTTCCAAATGGGATCCCTACCCCTTCTTTTATAGGCTAGAAGGAGCTAGGTATTTGGACGAACCCTCGGCCATGCATGGCCAGGAGTTTCAGTTAACTCACCCATAACTATTGTGTTCCGTCGACAACTTTCCTTTTTTGGTGCTTTTGTCGGTCCACGCGGGCTATTTTGGGTCAGCCAGCGTGTACACGCGTGCAGTAACGGAGTAGGGCGCGTGGGCCTTTATAAAAGAGGATTTTCAAGGAGTTGTTCAATAGTGATTTGGTAAAGAAGAGATATGAGTTGGTCTGATGCCAGGTAAGCATGCGTGGTGCAATTTAGGGTTATAACAGAGTGCACAACTTCGTTTGTGTGGGTGTGCGATATTAACCCAAAAATTTGGGTGCCAACAGGCCCCCACCACTATTACTTGGCTCGTCCTCAAGATAGACGCCTCATGGAATGACTGCTACAATGAACAAAACTATGTTTCTGAGTTCCTACATGAACTCCTTAAACTGGCACTCGGGCTCATTAAGGTATCCCTAAAGATCCTGGGTAATCTGAACTGTTGCATTACCCTCGGCTGTTATGACTCGAGGAGATGTCAGGTCTATTGTGTTGATTATCTCAATCAGGGGGCCAACAACAACCTACATGTATGAGAAATGTGTGAACAAGATCAAGGCCTCATCGACCACAGAAGTGATGATTTTCGATATGCTCTATTGCTCAGCCCGGGCTACAGTGATATCTTTTTTTTAGCTATAATCGCTAGCATCGGAACAACACACTCCCTAGGAGGAAAATAATCCAGGTCATACTTTTGTTGTGTGACCTCAACCTAAGTTGCACAAACTCTATCATGGATAACAGTCAGTTCTAGGGGACTTTGCAAGTGGTTCCATAAATTAAAGTTATTATTGACTAACTCTAAAAAATCATGGGCTTGAATTCAGCTGTCCCATATGACTACTTTCGTTGTTGCAATCTATCACTAAATATCTATCTCCTCTGACAATAATTGTTGAATCCGCGTGTGGAGTTATAGATTCTAAGACTCTGGGACATGGATGCGCTCAACCGCTTCTTTAATTTTCTACGAGGTTGGAATTTCTGGCTAGACTTGCTCATGTGGATAAGCCTGTGAGTAGGCCTCATCCATAGTAGTGAAGACATCAGTGTGGCTAGCTATCATGGCCTCATATTGACCCTTAGTTTTTTTATGTGCAACTGATTCAGGAATATTCAAGGTCTGGAAGTTTAACTAACAAACTTCAACTTCTTGGTATGCGCAAGATTCTTGTTGAAGTTTGGATCGCGTGATTGTATGACTAGAGACTTCCTGGTCAAGGTGAAGGTGTAATTGGTCCTAGTCTCGGGTGAGATTTTGGCTTTTCTCTCCCATCTTGTGGACCATAGTAGTGATAAATCCCTAAATCTCAACAGTAGGGACCTATGACAGGTCGAGTTCTGTCCTAGCCGAATCGGAAGGGATCGTGGCGAGTGGGTTGACACTCATCACTCTACAGTGGCTTCCTCTCAGGGAATCGTTGGATTGGGGATCTAGGGGCAGATATTTCGGTGGGGATGTTACAACCAATTGTTGTCCCAGTATGTCAACTTTCCTCACCATGTAACTTTGGAACACTTGTTATTTGGCCAACTACATGTGAATCTCCTTCATGAGTTTTACGATGTGTCGACTCTATGTTGGGGAGCCAATCTATGGTAGATTTTGGTTAGTTGGACATCGATGTTTGTTGGAACCAGGCCAAGGTTTTGATTGGGATGATGGCAGTGGAAATTATTCTTCAATAAGAGTCACATGGGGTGGACATGATTGATCTACCTTTGCGTTGGAGCCAAGGTCAATATGGGGGGTGTCCTAAGTTTTAGGTGACCGCTTGCACTTTTTGGTAGCCGCAACATTTGCATCAGATCCACCAATGCTCTATATGAGTTCAGTTGAACATGGAGACTCATGCTGCTTGGACGGATTTATTTTATCGTGTTTCTGGGCTACAGTTGTGGCGATGCTCTATTCCTAGAGTTTCTTTTTTCTTATTTCAAATTCATCCTATACCTCCAAGAAGGGAGGTTGGTAGTCGGTTGGCTAGTTTGCAACTCCATCCATAATATTCCTTTATGTAACACAAAATGGGAGCTCAACTATCGTCTTGCCTATGGATACATGGGGAGATATTAAAACATTATGGAAATTACACTTAAAATGGAAATAATTAGCATACCTATCGAAAATATGTGTCAGGATGCGAACCCTCTCAGCAGAAGCAACAATCAATTATGTGTACCATTGGTGGAAGGCTTTGGCGATCGTCGCGTGGTCGTCTGGATTCTTGGAATGCTAGAGCAGTAAGAACCAGAGAGAAAGAAACAATGGGGCACCTTCCATGTCGATTTTAAATCCAGGTGGTGGTCTCCATAGCACCATACCTAGTAAAAGGATGACCCAACTATAGTGAAATTCTTTCACCATTACTATCATGAACCTTTTTCCACCGAAAAATATTGTAAATTGATGGTGACTTTGACGATGTCATACATGCCCAAGACTTATTCTTTGGGGGTGTCGCACATGTTCCTACGTACCCTGACATTGTTTTATTCCTAACTTAATTGGATGCAGCGACCCCTGGTGGGTTGCACTATTTTCTCATTCGGGTGCAACTAGTCATTCTTCGCCATTGAGGTATGGACTAGGCTTTGTCGATTCTGGTAGTATCCATTGATTAAGCAGTTCCTCCACTGTTATGCTCAACTCATATGTTTTCTCAATGGGGTTGGGGAAGAGTAGTGCAGGGAACGTTTCTTCGGTGGGTATTGGTGTGGTATCCATGTCCATTTCTCGTGCACACAACTTTCTTACTTTCTTAGTGGAGAACTGGTGACCCGGAGTTATAGGGTGTTTTTTGGTAGTATGCATCGAGAATTCATATATCAACTATGCATGTCACACCATTGCTTAGCTATCCATTGCCTTTTGCAAGGGCATGTGTATCGATGGATATCTACACCCTGTCTAAAAAATTATCGCATGGATGCTTCGACTACTTTCCATTCTCAATAAGGTTCTCGATGTGCTTCCCACATCGCACATGAATTCCTATGAGAATTGTATAAAGAGTGTGAACTTGGTCGGATTCGTGAATCTGTTGTATCCATGCGATAAACACATCCGCTGGATCCGACCCATCATACTGATAGGATCCAAATTCTTCCTCGCACGCTTCGACAGTGATATGTGCGCACCTCCTGGTCGATAATTCATATAGTTTTTCTGCCATATTTCCATGGAATCTTCATATTCAGTGTCATAAGACTTTGTGCTCCACCAACTTAACTCTCCATATGCAGTGGGATTGATGTAATCCTCCCTACACCCAGTGATCTTATAGATGTTCTCAATAACATAGCTCTATGCATCCTCATCCATTGGATCATTATATCTATCACCTTCATTAGGATCTAGAGGTGCAATCATGTGTAGGGTGTCCATCTCAAATGACATCTGACTCTTCTTCAAATTTATCACCACATTGTTGTCAAAGTCCCAGTCAATGCCAAGAAATGTAGGGTATGGATTAGATTCATCCATAATCTCTATGACCTCATAGTCAACCTTTGTCTTCACCCCTTCTATATTCACCTCAACTTGCTCCAATCTGCTTATAGGATAGATCTTGTATTGATTTTCCAACCGCGGTTGGATGGGTGACAAGTATAAACTCGACTTTCCCATCAACTCCTAGAAATTATTTGCTAAATGTTCACGTCGAAACCCAGATCCAACATGGCTCCATCCATGTCATAACCACCAAGCTCAACTGTCATCTTGAATTATCTGCCAATGCGTTTTTTCTTACTAACCTGACACACCTCCTTCTCTGGTAGGGGAATGATATAGTTCTACCTTTCATCTCCTTCCCCATATAGGTGGCTAAAATTTGTGTTAAGTTCCTCACATCATCATGAACATTGAGTAATATCAAACAACAATGTAAGAAATTACTTACTTTATCTTCAGTGTCTGTCTCATGACCAAAGTCATGCAATGTTTATTTGCGTGTTGTAGGCTTCAAATCCTCAAGAAGATGTTCCTCAATTGCCCTTTTCTCTGCGTGTCACGGATCTTCTTGTCTGTGTTCTTCTTCCATCGACCTTTGTGTTGTGCATTGCATCTCCTCGCGCATACGAGCTTCCTCCAACTATCTTTGCGTAGTGTGTTGTAGCTCTTCTCGGGTACGAGATTCTTCCAATGAACTTTGTGTTTCCTACTATACCTCTTTGTGGATTCGGGCCCCCTCAAGCGACCTCTATGTCACTCACTACACTTCTTCACAGATCCAATCCTCCTCAAGTTATCTTTTTTTCATGTGTTGCAACTCTTCACGCACTCTTTCTTCTTCCATGTCTCTCTACATGTCACACATAAACTTCTTTTATTGGGTAGCATCGAACATAGGAGGGGGTTGTGATGCACTTTTAATCTTCCCCTCCAACTTTTGACTGTCTCCGCTCCACCTCTGGTTATCACCCAGACATCAACTTCCTCATCCTTATTCTTATTTCAATGTGGCTCTACATGCACCATGTTGTAGTGTGTCTTCTTTTCTTCCCACTTATTCAATAAGTCAAAACATTCCTTTGTGACATGTTCGGGAAAATAACAATAAGCACAAAGAACGCATGGTTTGGTGCAAAACTTGGATACACGATCAATCTCTCCACAATTAAAACAAGTGGGGGGGCTACCTCCCCCTCTTCTATATGCTTGTCTATGACCTTGTCCATAGCCACCTCTGGGACCTCCTTGGTATCTGCCTCTCTCAACATCGCCATGATAACCACCCTTATATTCTTCTTGTACTCGGATGCATCATGAGTATTGTCTTGAATCAATTGGAGTGACTGATATTTATTGACATCATGTCCCACGGATTTACAAAACTCCCAAAACGGGGTATGGTGTGTCTTTTGATACTTCTCCAAAGTTGGGCAGTGAGGTGGTACATGACCCCATTGTCTGCAGATCTCACACCACTCCTCCTAAGGCCCAGTTGGGAATGGACTCGGTGCTCCCGTCACCACATAGTTTCCAAGTACAAGGCACTCGTCCTTGTGATTCCCATCAGATCGACATGTGGTACACCATACGTGCTCACACACGATTTTTGTTTTTTCCATGTCTTGCAATTGCATCGTCGTATTAGCTAATTGCGACTGCACCTACCCTAATCTAGTCGGTGTCTCTACCCCTTCTGGTGTATCCTCCAAATTCACGATAATCTCCACGGCCTCTTCTTGAGTCATCACCTTCCGCTGGGTGAGAGGGAGTCGGGTATGGGGGAGTAACCTCCTAATAAACCATTCTCTATGTTGTACGTTCTGAATTTGGAACGTTATCCCATCCAACAAAATCTTGAACCTCTAGTCATAATCCCATATGGTTTCTCATTGTTTCTGCTTAATCTCCTTGATTTCCATAATACACTAAGACTCTAACTCGAGCTTTTGAAATTCCTTAAGTAGATCTCCCTTGATATCTATCAGGGACCTTGCTTGTCCTACCGATGGAGTGGCCTTGTACTTCATGTACCACATTAAGTCTTTGTCCGTGAACGTGGTTTCCATCTACACAATCATTGTTGCTTCATCTGTGATCCTCTTCATAGACCATATTGCTTCACACATGAACCAATGATGTTTTGCATCATCTTTACTTGTCCCATGGAATACGAGTAGCCTCAGGGTGCTATCTTGATTTGCCATCTTCAATCTCAAACTAACTCCTTCGATCTGATTGTTGGGTGTCAGGCTTCTCAATGTTGATACTCTTCTTAGTGAAGTAGCACCGACTTCACCTTCTTCTTCACTCGTCTCTTCTCTTATGTCTCCTTCTACTCTTTCTCCTACTTCAATAGCCTCACCATCTATTCTTCTTTCTTCAAATATGCAAGGGGGGTGGTTCAAAGGGAGGGTAAATCCATCTTCTTCTGACATTTCTGGTGAGGTGACCTAGAGAGTTTCCTACCTGTCGTTGCGCAAGACCATCTAATATTTCCAATTCTTCTCCCCCACCACTAGGGGATCCTATGCATTCCTTTATTTGTCCTATGCCTCTACTCTACACCCCATGTTCCTCCAAGGTTGCGGCACTCCACAACATCCAAGGGGCTTGGAATTCATCTCATGGGCCCCTGGGACTACTACTACTACTATTATTGGTATCCCCATTGGAAACCCTACTCTCAATGTTGCGCCTCTTCGTGGGCCCATCTTCACTTGTACTCCTCCCTAGCATAACACACTCTCATGCACTCCCTCCTAGTGCAATATACTTTCTCTTCATCCTAGGCTTGACTCCTCATCGTGTGCCCCTAGATGTCTTCCTTCCACTCCTTTGTTTTTCTTTCCTTCTTAACTCAACTCTTCTTGCATATCTCTCAACTCTCTCTCTCTCTCTCTCTCTCTCTCTCTCCTGCTCCTCTAGGTCCATCCCATTCCTCACATCATTCTAATAACTTTTGGATCCTCCTCAACAATTTAACAAATCCATCTTCTCTCTCACTTTCCCCCCATCTTTTCATTCCCCCCAACACTAGGGGAGTCTACTCATCCATCTTGTTGGGTTCCATGTGCACAATCCTTTTCTTCACGAACAACATCTTTATCCAGAGTGGGATTTCTTCCAACATTCATTTCCTCGGATCTTCCGTGAATTTTCTTTCAGCTTTGCTGAAAGAATCAGTGTACTCCACAACAAATTCGACTATATACCCCTCCTTTACTCAAGCAAACCAAAATTCAATGGGTCGATCCCACTTGTTGTCCAATGCCTTCAGCCTCTCAATTGTGGCTTGATCCCATACTATCGACTCTAGTGGTCCCAAAGCAATATTAGTGGCAATCTACCTTTTCAACCATCCATACAATAGATAGGGAAATTCAACAAGGAACGTCTCATGCAAATCAATGCAGAGATACTTATCTTTCCATATCTTCATCTTGATCTTCAAACCTTGAGTTTCTCGCTGGGAAAACGCATGCTCCTTTGCAATTAACCAATCTTAAATTTCCTCATGAGATGGTTACCACCTCATTCTCTGCCTTCATCATTCAATACAATACTTTTAGGTCTCATCAACAGAACCATTTGTTGGGTCATTTCATGCTTGCACATGTCCTTCTTAATGTTGGGGGGTTAAGACCCAGGGTTCATCCAGAGTTGACCAACAAAAACCCCAGAGCATCGACATATCAATCTTCATTCAAGGCTGAAGAAGGTCTCACCCGGGACGCTCTGAGGATCACAGAGACCATCTGATCTTGTGTTGGGGATGAAGGGATAAATACACACAGATCCATCTAGGTTGACATTCATAAAGTCCATAGCTAACAACTTATTATCATTAATATGCAAAAACAATACACACACATATCCACATGCCTCGTAAGTAACACATGATAGATCATAATCATTGCATCTTTATTATCTTCCTCATTCCGTTAAATACATGCATACATTATGAAAATCATATGTGACAACAATAGAGTTTGGTGTCCCTTAGACAATTCCTAGATTTACAATACATTGTGTCATGCACATTATTTCAAACCTCAACACATGGTAGACTCAGACTTACACTTAGAAGCATTATAGCATTACAATACTACAGAGGTTCAGAGCGAGCTCTTCAACAATAAACAACAACAATGATCTAGTGAATCAACTCAACAACCCCTTCTTTGTTGTCTTTGCTTCCTTTTATATCCTTCTCGGCTCTAGAGCTCTATCTCTGTCAATTCTACTCCACTCGCTCTACTGACTAACAGTCTCGGATGCTTCTCTCACTTGCCTACATTCCATGTATCCTTTTTGGAATAGGGGAAATTTTAACTTCCCTGCTAACTCATATTTTGTCTGCTTTATGTTCCCTTTTGTTGATGGTAGTGATAATTTAGGGAGATTTCCCAACGATTCCTTTCTTGATTTCGATGTGCGTCTTCTTGATTTCTGGTGTGCATCCCAAAACTTGGACTAGTGCGCATTTAGTAGACCTTGGACTTGGTGCACAATATCAAAATTTTATCTAACACACACTTCTTGTCAATCCTTGTGCATTAGCTTGGGCACGCATAACTTCGTTTGTGCGCGCATGTGATATTAACCCAAAACTTTGGGTGCCAATAGCCTGTCACCACTTAAACCCACCTATGTACATGACTTTCCTTACTGAAATCCGTGTATACACGACTGTCTCCAAATAAATCCACATATGTACGTGCTTGTTCCTTCTGCAACCTGCGTACAACTTCCTACTCCTACAAAACCAAGTTTTACCTCTGTACGGTTGTTTCCCAAAAATTTGTCTTTCGATTTAGGTCTGTTGGTTTATAGATCTGCTAAGATCTCCTACAAATTTGATAGATCTGTTGCAAAATATAGTGGATTTGTGCTTGGTCCTTCAAACACCCACCACAACACTCTCGATCTAATAGATCTACTGCTACAACCCTAGATCTGAACTAGATTTATCTCCTGGTCACTCAGAACTAATAAATCTGTCATGAATTGTTATGGATTTGAGATCTGGCTTCCTCTCAGAGTGATGGCTCTGATACCATGTTGAAATCCTTACTCCAACACCTATGTATCTTGTTATCTAGTGATTTCCTTACTGCAAATCAAGTTAACAACTCACAAAACAAAATACATTGCTGGAATATTCAACTCAAAGAAAGATAGCAGAGGCAATATTGAAAACCAAATCACGCACACATAGACACCAATATTTTTGAGTAAATACCCTTGAAAAAAACCTTGGAGGGAAAACCAAACCAATGCTGAGATGATTTTATTATGATAAAATCAAGGCTCCCATAACAGAGATAATAACCCACTAAAAGAAATACAACTACAAACAAACCTGACAAAGTCTACCTTGTTGTATGACCCAGATCTAGCACGCTTTTCAAGGATAGAAGACTTTAAACTACTTGCACATTTCTAAACACCTAAACTTGTGTGGAAGTACTTGTATACTACAAA
Source organism: Picea engelmannii (assembly GCA_009831015.1). Classification (NCBI taxonomy): domain Eukaryota; kingdom Viridiplantae; phylum Streptophyta; class Pinopsida; order Pinales; family Pinaceae; genus Picea; species Picea engelmannii. The sequence continues at coordinate 226,898 of ML808271.1, forward strand.
CATCAACAATATCTTAAGTATACTCATTAATAAAAAAAAATTGTTAATAAATATAATGTAAATCATACACTATTACTCAAATGGATAACCTCTTATATCATAATATTCGTTTGCAGCAAACTAGAAGTATGATTTAATTTTGATATACAAAACTTTCCAAGGACACTTGAATCTTCTATCCCTTTGTTCTTTTTAAATTTCAATCCAATAAGAAAAACCTCCAATAATTTTTTTAAATATTACATCATAATATTAAACAAATACTAGACCTTATCACATGTATATTTTACCAAGTCCATTGAATCTCTTTCGTTGGCTTGCTGGAATCCATTGAACCTCAAATTCGAATAGTTGGCTTTTATTCTCACAATCCTACTTTATAAAAAGGAATTCTATAAATTCAATATAAATGAGTAGGTGTACACAATAAATATTTTTGGTCCCGTGTCTCATCACTATCTCTTTTTAATTATTTTGACAATTTTTTTAAATTTTCGTATAATCATTAATTGCAAAAGCAAAACCATTTATCTTGTTAAGTAGTTTTTTATATTTATATTTTAATTACTTACCTGGTATTTTATATTTATATTTTAATTAATTACCTAATTTTATTTACCACCTAATTAAGGTGTAGTATGATTTACATTACGAAGCTCTGAAGGATAAACGGCAATTTACATGTGTTGTTAAAGCCTTGTTTTTTTATTAAAATATTGATTCCAACTTTTACATATATTACTTTAAATATAATAAAAATATTATAAAATTATCTGTTCCAGTGATTATCCATAGTTCTACTTGGTGTTTATATATATATATATATATCATTGATGAATGGGCACGCTACTTCAAGATGTTTAGCGGAATAAATCATTAAAGCAGAAAGATAAAATATTGTACGAATCTTTAGAGGTAATGAGTATTAGGTGCACGCATCACATCGCTCTCCAAATCGGATGCTTCTCAGGACCCACCATTCATTCTATGGTTGATGACTTCATACTTATCATTAATGTCCACCAATAGAGATATAATACCACCTTATTTTATTTTATATGGGAAATCTTTAAACATTCTATTTCTATTTTTATGGATTTTTTTTATGGATTTTTTTCCCTTAATCATCATTAGAATTTGATTATGTAAGTTTTGGTGAAATTGCAATTTTTCATTACTTAGATTATATTTTTGAATGTATAAATGGATTCAATGCCATGAAAACTTCTAGTGCCTCTAGATTGTGCAATTTCAATCACTGATATCTCCAATTTCAGCGATTTTTTTTTTTAAATTTTGATTGGATTTTGGACAAAATTGATGGGAAAAATGTACCCATGTTTAGACTACTCTTTTTATTTGAGCCACTGAGCCACATATGCTTGGGTAATGATTTTAACATTCGATTTAAAGAAAAACTTAGTATTATTCTTTGAATTTAATTTGATTTCGAAAAGTGAGTATTATGCATTATATTGAATTTGCATTTTGGGTATAATCTAAAGTTTGGAATTTAGGTGAGATTTTAGAGAAAATGAAGAGTTTTTTTCATTCATACTCTTTGTACATTGATTATGTAGTATGTGATGATTAGTCTCAATTCTCTACCAATGAGAATAAAGCTCGACTTTGTGTAAGATGAGAGCAAAGGCTATGAGAAAGATGGTTCCTAAGATAACTTAGAGTGGTGATAGAACCATTCTCAATTTGTAAATGGAGTTTAGAAGAAAATGTTTGTCTTGATGAAATCCAAATTGTATATCTTAGAAACGAGTTGCATTCCTCTGCCAAAATCACTTTATGGATTTTTTTAGAGACCTTAAGATCAAAGTTAAAGACATTGGATGGTGGAAGATTATCAATATCTAGGTTAAAAGAGTGTAAAAGAGTTGTAACCTCCACCTTATATATACCAAGTGTGTCAATAGTTATACTTGGTTAGAGGCATGAGAGATTGAAGTGAAAGAAAATGTTACCTTTACTTACCAAGCCTAAAATAAGTGAGCCTAAAATAAGTAAGGGAACAAAATCGATGAAAAAATGTGATAATGTGACACAATATCTAGGCGATAAGAGGGTGAGAAGTTATTTTCTTAGATCTAATGAGTGTAGTGAGAATGAAATTAATATTTCTCTGAATGCAATCCCATTTTGTTTGATGAAGTCCACTACACCAAGTTTCATATCCACATAATAGAATCAACAACACAACTTTGTGGAAAAGGTTGATTTTATACTGGGCATCATGATACAGAATATGAGAACTTTCTCTCTCTCCAAAAAGGCTAAAGCAACATAACCTTATTTGTTTGGATTTAAAAAATGTGGTCGATACTAAATGTCAGTGAAATAAAGAACATACATATATATATAAGATTTGGTAATATCTATTTTTTTTCCTTTGTAACATACATAAATGTTAAAAAACTCTTTTTTGAAAACATTGAAAATTATGGCATTAATTTTTTTGAATTTAACTTTTTATCTTATTACATTTGAATATTGTAATTTTTTTAAGATATAAGGATGACATCATTTGTTAACAAATGATGACAATAATAACACCAAAAAGAATAGAACTTTCATGTGATACAAACTTATCAATAAGAAATTTCTGCTAACTTATCTGTATATAAGTTAAAAAGAGAAAAATAAAGAATAACCTTGTTTAGCATTGATAGTATTTTAAATATAAATCACACACATCGTATCAACTTTCACTTTTTCTATTAACCATTTCATATAGAGCAGCAACAAGAAAAATATCACATGAGTCAAAATCCTCTAATATTTGAAATAAAGCATGCTTTAGAAAGGGAGGAGGGGATATGAGATTTTAAAACATGTTTAAGAGGGAGAGGAAATGAAAGAAGATATTTTAATTTCATCTAAACTATTACAAGAAACTAAAACTGTTTTCGATTAGCTAAGAGCAAGTATTTGGTAGGAGTGGAAGTCCACCTCGATTATTAGTGTGTCATTTTAAGTGGTATGATTTTTCTTGAATAACTCTGATGAGTCAACTTGCATTTGCTTATAATAGCTAATAATAATTATCCTCACTACTGATTAACAACTGAATTATAATATATATAAAAAAAATAAAAACAACCATATCTAAAAGTCAAAAATCTTTTATATTTAAAAAAAAGATTAAATTTTATTCATATACATGCACCCACATAACATATCACTTTATTTTATGTAAAGCATCAATAGAATATGCTAAACATTGACGTATTACACTATTTGAATTAAAACATATATAAGAAATAAAGTAGAGAAAGATGAGATGAGATGACATGTTAAAAACATATTTAAAAGGAAGAGGGAGTTATATTTAATTAAAATAGTGTGTAAACTATTTTAAGAAGCTAAACATATTGTATTTTATTCATAATTATGTATCCCACTTATATAATATGTGATATTTTTTATAAATCATTTTATAGAGTGATGTCAAGACAAAAATCATAGTCGAAAAAGTTAAAATAAAGTATTTAATTTTTTTTTTTTAATTTATAAGAAATATTTCAAAACATAGCATGTTTTATTATTTATTTTTTACGGTTTCATATATAAAAAATGTTTTTTTTTTAATATTCAAAATAACACATATTAACATTAACATTATAAAAATTATTCCAAGACATCAAACATGATATCTCCAAATTTTTTAATATACTTTTATAATAATTAAAAGCATATTACAGTTATACATATACATTTCCCCACTTAGAGAATCTACCTCAAAATCATTTCAGTGAGCATTTACAATAGAATGGGGCTGGGGGTTAAGATCTAGAATGTTCACAAAAGTTGGGACATTCTCGTGTTACGTATAAACATCCACCGTTAAAGAGAATGTTATCGATTAAAGTGAAACGGAAAAAAACATTTAATCATGGCAATCACTTAGAAACCACAGGTTGCTAACCACTAGAGGAAACCCAGAGCTTATCGCCCATCGATGGCTTTCACTCCAACACGTCATTGCGGGGAGAGATGTCATTGGTGGTAATGATTGTGAAAGCGATGCGAGAATAAACAAATCTGTGATGCCCTAAATTAGAGGCTAAATTAGGGGCAGCCAAATCTAAGATAAATATAGCTGGGAACAGACAAAGCATTTAAACACCTTTACTAAAGGTGACTTTCAGTGGGCAGATGCCTATTGGAATCAGGTGGGGTGATAATAAAAGCTTTTGAGTTGACTCCACTTCAAGATTTATATATATATTTATATATATATATATATATATATTAAAACATTGTATATTGTAATGTGAAAAAACAATATCATGTTTTGGAATACCATTGAAGTCCGTTGAGCTCTCAGAGCGGAGCTTTTCTTGGAGAGGTTGGGAACTGGAATTTGGCAAGGATTCTTGCCGGGAATTGAAAGATTTGGAGCCGGGATAGTGCTTATTGAAGTCGATATACAGGTTTGTTCGACGCTTTCTGTGCAAAGTTCATGGGGGCGAAACCCTTCGACATCTTTGCAGGTGCGCTTTGATGTTTTTAAGCGCGTCAAACGGCGAGTTCTCCCTTGGAAAAGCTGATTACAAATCGACGGTGTGTTTACTGCATTTGCTGAGGTTCAATGGTGGATTTGACGGAATTATTTAGTTCGACCAACACAGAGGCGATCGAATTTGCAAAGTTAGGTTTGAAGCCGACCGAATTTTGAGGTTCGAAGCTATACAGGAGAATAACGGTGTTTAGTCAAATTTTCGTAGGGATTTTGAACTACGCTTGTTTAACTGTATATTTTTGAACCTAAATTTGTTTCGAATAATCCAATTTCTGGCGTTTTTTCTTGGAAATTGAAGTTAAAACAGGCAAAGAAATTTGCCCTTTTAGGGAAATATTGGTCAAATATTCGGTAAGGAGCATATTGACAGCAATTTTCAAGCGTGTTTATGAATTTTTAGCGGTTATTGTTAAAGCAACTAGCCTGAATTTATTAAGACAATGGATCCCGAGTTTCGTGGAGAGTATCACAAACAACTGAAAAGGTTAGGCCTAAGGCCGTACAAGGCATGATCCAGCGGTGGTTTGAATTTTTGGCGTATTTTGTGGTCTTTTGGTATCTGTTTGGGTGAAAAGTGGTACAATAGCTGAAATTTAAGGTAGGGTAGAGTTTCAAAGCTCAAGAATTTGTAGATCGCGCTCAGCATGGCCGGCGCGGTTGAGTCTGGTCCGAGTCCGAGCTCGGAAAATGGAGCTTTATCAGGGTGCAGACTCTGCTCATTGCCGTGGTGGCAAAAAAAACCTGTGGAAGGGCGTCAGAATGTACCTGGGAATCACAGCACTCGGCCTCGCCCTGTTCAGAACGGGCAATCTTTATTAGCATCTGCAAAAGCGTCCCTGTTAACTAGGCGCCGCCTCCGAGTTGATCCAGACAGAAAGCTTTTCTTCATGTGTAAGTTTGGTTTATGAAACCCCGATTTGTATGGAAATAAATTATACGGTTTGTTGTTCATTGCATTTTATCCCTATACTTGGTAGGTCGCTTGTTGGCAGGACAACACGAGACGTTCACTAATTATTAGAATCAAACACAGAAAAGAGATCTGTAAGTAAGATCGGGTCTGAAATTTGAATGATGATTTTGATCGGACATTAACTCAAATTCAATGTTCTTCAAGTTGGATTAGTGCTTTTTCTTTTTGATCATTTTCGTTTTCAGAATCAAGTGTACGCCACATTATTAGATACCCGATCAAGCATTGCCAAACCTAAAACGAGGTTTACGAGAATTAGGGGAAGCTGATTACTTTCCGTAGGTTTTAAATCCGACGAAACTTGGTGTGCATATTGGTAGTTCGTGTAGTCTTGTTGCAGTTCTTATTTTGACTTGAAACCTGAAGCCATTTTTATCGTTGTACAGATGAACCTGGAAAGCAAGTTTCCAGCGTTGTGAGGATAAAGAATGTCAGCCGATCGTTTGTTGCTTTTAAAGTAAGTATGACTAGCCTTAACTCAAGCTTCGTATCATGCAAGAAGAGTTCAATGGGGTTTAAGAAGTTATGTATACGTTGTCTATCAATTCCAAATCTCATTCAAAGGCAGTTGCCTATTGTTTTACTCTGTTCCTAAATGTTTTTGAATGATGCTTGCAGTTCCAGACAAATGCTCCCAAGAGCTGTTTTATGAGACCTCCAAGTGGTATCCTTGCTCCAAAAGAGTCAATAACAACAACTGGTAAAATACAAGTCTTGGTGCAATGAAATACTTAATTTTACCTTCTGAGCTATATGGAGCATGGATCTGAACAGTACTTTTTGTCTTAAATCATTGTTATGTTTGAATGTTATCTGTGGCTTTTAAATGACAGGTTTTCTGACAGTGACGATAATTTGGTGCAGTTGTAAAATTTGTAGAGCAGCCAGAAAACGCTCAGGACAGGAAGAAGACGAAGGATAAATTCAAAATTGTGAGCTCGAAAGTAAGAGAGGGCATTGACTATACTCCGGAACTGGTAAGCTGAGTTCTATTATGGAAACACTGAGAACCAACGCCCAGTTTCCAACCCTTTTGATTAAGGAGGAAGATACTGTCATTATATCTCAGCTCTAATTTGCCATTCTTGTCATGACTGACTGAGACATTCATTAAATTTCTTTATCTTCAATTTTCTGAGTGCCCTAATCTGATTCATTTAATTTTAGCTCTTTTGTGTGGATTTTAGTTTTTTAATATTGGTAGAAACTTACGGAACCTAGCTGGCAGGGTTGAAACTGTGGGTTTGGGGCTTTTGACTATAATTTTGATTTTTTCTAAGTTGTACTTACTTAGATTCTGTGAATTTGGATTACTGTTTGATCTTTTATAAAAATAGTATTTGTTAAATAATAATTGTTTTGTTCTTTATGTAGATTTATGGCACTGGAGTTTGAAATGTTTATGTTGTTATGAAAACTGAAACAATATCATTGTCTTGATCTGAAGTTTGACGAGAATAAGGAGTCACTGGCAGTGGAGAAAGTCTTACGTGTGGTATTCCTTGATCCACAACGCCCATCCAAGGTATAATTTATGGCTTTTCACAAGGTGGGCTCATTTTTTATGCGTCATTCAAATTAAATTGTTTTTCCATTTGTTCTTGTTACCCTATAACCCTGTAATGTTGATTGTTTCTACAAGGAGCTGGAGAAATTGAAGAAGCGTTTAGCAGAAGCAGAAGCTGCTGATAACGAAGCACGCAAGAAGCCTGTAGATGACAAGGCTGCAAAGCCGCCGGGTCCGACAGAAGGCGTCCTAGAGGCATGGGTAAGGCTTTTGTTCTTTTGTACATTCTGTTGATGTGAAGTACTATTTGCTTTCAAAGCTCTTTCCAAGGATTGGACGACGGTAATTTTTCAATGAAACTTTGTTGTGCTGTTCATTCTCTGTACCTTAGATTGTTTCTTGAAGTTAATGTAACTGTTATTTATTCAGAAGTTAATAAATTCTTGCCGTTCTGTAGATGGATCACAGAGAGAAATATCGGGTAAGACAAGCAGCTGAAGGTGCTGACTCTGTGTGAATATATTAGTGGTTTCTGAGGGGAACACCGTGTTTGCTCTGTTAGGAATCGGTTGATGCTTATTTTCTTTGGACGTTTAATAGCATACAGGGGAAATGAATTTGGACATTGCAAAATGGATGCCACAGTGCATCATCCTTTTGCAATCTGTCAACATATGCAGTGATGTTTGAGGAGAATCTTTCATGTACATATAGTTTGCCATTGCAAACTGAGGTTCATATTTATTGTAAGTATTAATTCCACTGTACCAAACATTGCTCCATTATTGTTCTTTAGTTTCTAGAATTCTGGAGGTATGCAATTCGACTCCATCCAAGCACGTTAGTACTCTGCATTCGCATTCAGTAATTGTATCTCAGAGGACGAAGATGGTCGTTAAATTGAGTTGATATCAGCCTTGACAGTTTTGATCGGATGACAGAGCCTCTACTTAGGCTCGCTATTTCTTTCTACAACTGTTTGACACGAATCAAATATATTCTTGATTTCTTCAAATTCAATTTAGTTGTTGAAACCATTTGATTTAAAGCCAATTTGGAAATAGATGCTATATCTTGCCAGTTTTTTTTGTTGTTGAAATATTCCGAAGTCATTTGATTTATAAGCTAATTTGGAATTGATGCTAGACGACGCCAGTATTTGTGTGTGTTTATTTGATTGGTATTTGAACTGTGGGGAGCTCTGAACTCCAGCTTTTACACTTTTAACATGGGTAGGGTATCTATGATCTTTGGACCTCTGCGAGTTTGTTTCTATTAGCAGGGAAATGGTATTTATTTTACCCAGTGGTTTCTATGCTTTTTATGGATCCACATTTCTACCAAACATGAGCTAGAAATTTAATAAGTTTATGCCACTCAATTGTTTTAGAGACCTATATGTTAAAAATTCAGGATTTGCATCAAACAAAGCCCTCAAACAAAGAAGAAACTGAATCAAAGGTACTGGCAAGTAACGGAGGCGATTCCTGTTTGTCCCATTGAGGAAATTAATTTCGAGTGGTAATCAAACATCTTCAACAAGCAAGCAGGGCCTGTAAAGGTAAAATTGTGATCTTAGTTGAGGCAATATTTCCGAAGCTGAAAGCAGTGTCACCCTCCATATCTAAACAACGGAAATAATGCAGTACAGTTTAATTGACAGAAAGTCAAAGGGTTCTACCCAATTTGACAGGCATTTTGGATTAAATTATAGATGGGAGGGAACTTGACCAACGGAGAGGTGGGTCTAGCAATGCCAATTAAATTCAGTGTTCTTGGAGGAATGCTGGATCACGTTTGGGTGCTAATTGGTATAATCCAGGCGAGTTTAGGTAGGCAATTCAATGTTGGATTCTGTTTTGGAAATTTTCTTAGATTTATGAGTAAACACAAACCAGATTTGTTGGGTAGGTAACCAGCTCTATACATAGAAAAATATGGGAAAGTGTTTAAATATTTTTGAGCGGGCTGCGATGCTTATTTGTACTTTTGGGGGTTTTCATTTCCATGATTCATGCCGGGTAATGTATTTTTAGTCTTGGGTCTTATTTGTGGTCAGGTACATAAGTCAGAGTCACAAAGGGTGGATCTTATTTGTTGTCAGGTACATACATCAGAGTAATGAAGTTGGACCATACTGGTCTTTATTACTTTTACCAAAAAGTAATGTCCAACCATGTCAACTGGCTTTATTACATACCAACTTAAAAGATTCTTCCAACTACTAACAACCTATCAAAACGCCTTGGAATGTGCTCTCTAGGCATTATAATTATACGTATGACATTATAATTATACGTACGACAGAAATATAAAATCTAAGATTATGACAACACGAATTCTGAAATTGCACCACAAATGGAATGTGCTATTAAGTCATTATAATTATAACATGACATAAAAATATAAAATCTAACCAAACATGCACATTATCGATGTGCAAAATTGAAACCTATGTCAGAAGTACAAAATAGAGTTGGATTAAAAAGAGCAGAAGGGTTTATTATTATTTATGGCTAATGATATTAGGAAAATAAGTTATCTTGATGTCTCAACCAAGAGATGATATTGGAATTATGGAGCTGATTTGCAAAGTAACTTTACAATATAAAAATTTGATTCTAAAGCTATACTATAGTATATATCAAGGATGTTAATACTATGCATGCTTAGTGGAAAATTAGAAATCACTATATTTGTATAGTTTCAATTGAACCAAATGTTGTGATAATGTCACTGATTCTAAAGCTATACTATAGAATACATTAAAGAAGATGTTAATACTATGCATGCTTAGTGGAACATTAGAAATCGCTATGTTTGTATAGTTTCAGTTGAACCAAATGTCATGATAATGTCATTGGGATATGCAATTACTCAAACATCGTCTTCTTTGTTGTGCAAAACCTTGCAACTTATTGTTCTTGCATAACAATGCTAAGTCTTATATATTCAAATATGGATTTAATCATGACAATATAGAATATGAGATACATATAATATAAATTCCATGTTCAAGAACCCTTCACTTTCTCTTCACTAGTTATTTGTTGAACTACCCATTCACCTTGTCTCAACTATTACTTTGATACAATTATTGGCTAACGCCTCTTTATTCTCTTTGAATGACTTCTCAACTTTCTTTACGTCTCTTCATCTTGTTTTAAACTCTTCAAAATCTTGATATTCCTTATATCTCTTGATCTAATTATTTGGGATCATTTTCCATGTGTTGTAACTTTTAATCTTTTTTCATTGCATTGCCCCAACATTCTATCATACTCATTTAGCACATTTATCATTAAGTTTGTTGTTATGCTTCATGTTGATGTCATTTGTGTGCATCAATCCTTAATTATTGTATGCTTTATTCTTCTATACCGTTGTTGCATGTAGCACCTTCTTATTGCATACACACTTTTCGACTTATTTGATTAAACGTTCTTTTATGATGTTTCATTCTTGTGCACTACATACATTGTCCTATTGTGCACTCCTTGTGTTCATACTTAGACATTTTTTAGATGCTCTTCATCAACTTCCCCTTGCAAGAAAATCAAAATGTTTCCTTGCATACTTTGTTGCCCTCTACATTTATCTTCTTCTTGCATTGTTATTGGTATTGTTCTAAACAAACCTAGGCACTAGATGTGTTCACCACTTGTTCCCTACCCTTGGACACTTGGTCTCTAATTCTATGATGCATTTGTTCCATGCCCTTGGACATGGGGTGCCAAATTGATCAATTTTGTTTGCTAGGCTCCATGGAACTTGTCACAACAATAGAAAAATCATTAAAAAGACAACATAAACTCTTCCCACGACTTGTGTCTACATAATTTCATTAACTACCCATTAAAACTAATATCAAACTAACAAATCTAAACATGCATATATGTATATGTCATTTAATGGTAAGATCTAAACATGTGTGAGATAAACCATAGTAGATTTGAGATTTTCTTCGCATGACAACTACATATTAAAATAAACTAGCTAACACAAAAACCTGATAAGAAATAAATATAGTGAAATTTGTACAATGATTCACATCTCTAGGATTTTTTACCTGCCCACGGGTTTGCATTTTGTATAGACCCTTGATCAAATGGCTATAGTGTGACGATGATGACATTGTTATCCTGAACCCCAAGCAAATTCGAAGCATAACAACTTCAAAATATTCGAAAACCCTTGCCAATTGAGCAAAGACAAGCCAAAGCACCCTAGTGGGTCCAACCAAAACATATAGTATTCACAATTTTATTAATTCAAATGTGACACTTCCATGCCATTGACACTCTTTGTTGTGACACTCTTTGTTGGGCCTTATCAGATCTGAGCTATGAGTCCTCTTTGTTAGCCACTTCGCTGCAAAGATGAGAATAATGCTTACCGAACTAGTGAATTCCATTGGTATTTTCCCTTGCTATTCCATCCTTCATGAATGGTAGAATCTAACAATGTGCAATAAACCAGGTAAAATTTTAAGGATGAAAATTTATATTAAAATGTAGAAACCTAGGCTAATATTACTAGTCCTTAATATGAAAAATGCAAAATGTTTGGCGATAGTTTGGTAAAATTATTCAAATTTCTAAGGGTTTTATATAGTTTCTATAAAATTTTGACGATTGTTAAGGTAAAGTAATTTTATTCTATGGAATTTGGGTGAATCGGTTTAATAAAAAATATAAATCGACGAATCATTTTTTGAGAAAAACCATGGAAAATTAGCCCATTGACGAAATTTTGTCCCTAAAATCATCTATGCAATAAATGCTAGAAACCAAGCTTGCTCTTTAAGCATATAATATTTTAAAGCAAGGAATGAAATTAATGAATGAATGAGTGCAACCTTTTCTCTATCCCAAACATTAAATATAGGGAAGCATTTTTACTTGGTTTTTTACTTAACTCTTGCTAATTATCATACATGCTTCCGATAGTGATTCTACTAGGTGATCATGTGCATTATTTTATTCAATAAAAACATGGGCTTCTTGCCCTTTATTACATCATAAATTATAAGCATCTCTTAAGAAAATAAATACACAATTTATGGTCCCTTGTTATAAGCACCATTTACTCCCAGTAAATTAAAGAAACATTATATAACTTTATGGATAGCCATTTATATAGTTTGGGCCCAAAATTGGGATATTATATTCCCCACCTTCAAACATAACATTAACTTTGGTGTAGAGTTATTCTTCAAACCAACATGACCATTGCTTCAACATATGATCCTCCATTTTCCAAGTTACCTCCTTGGACTCACATTGACTTCATTGGGCATTTCCATAGGCAATGCCTTTGTTCAATAACACTACAACCTTTTCATTGAGATGTACACAGGTTCTATCTATAACCCATTGTCTAGTTTGACTTGAATCAAATACCAATGAAGAACATGATTTGGATCAAATACACATTTCTTCAAAAAGGAAACATGAAACACAACATACACCTTAAATCTTGTTGTTAACACAAACCTATATCCAAATGGCCTCATTCTTTCCAAGATTTCAAATGACCAATGATATCTCATTGTCATCTTTGGAAAATTCCCAAGTTTCAAAGAGGTCATATTGGGCTTAAACCTTGGGAGCACACGTTTCTCACTTACAAATTCCTTTTGAATCCCATGACCCTCTTCTTAGCTCTTTTGATGGTCTTGAGCAACCTTTGGACATTGCTTGAATTTAAAACACGTTCTTCTATATCCCTGAGCATATTAAGCCCAATAAAAATTGTGTTCACTAAATAATTACAACTCAAAGGAATATTGCATCTTTTCCCACACAATTCCTTGAAAGGAAGTCTTGTGCAAGGGACATGTGAACATTAATATTGTAGGTAAATTTAACTAGGAGGAGGTATTCCTTCCACTAGATGGTTTTTACATTTGTAGCATGTCTTTCAACAATTGGTTCACTTTCTCCATCTTTGATCAGATTGTAGACAATAAACTGTACCAGAGTTTCACTCAGTGCCCATGGACTGAAACATGCTTTTCTGAAAGTTGAATGTGAACTTTGTATTTTGGTTAGATGCATTCTCTTTTGGCACTTCTTAAAGTTGGACTATCTCCTTACACATATTTCAAATATATTTAAAGCCTTGTGAAGAGTTCTCACAAGGATTAAGCATGTCATCTTGGTGAGTCTATCCACGGTCACCACCATCATGGAATCATTGATTACATAGTGTTAGGTAGAGATATGATGAAATTCATTGAAATTTCTTCCCATTTCCATTCTATAGTCGGCAACCACTGTAACAAACTAACAAAATGTTGATGTTTTGTGTTCACCCTTTGACATTAAGGACATTGGTCAACATATTTTGTAGTATCCTTTTCATGTTTGTTGACATGTGTTGTTTCCTCATAGTTATTATGGTTTTCTTGTAGCAAAGATGCCTCGCATAAGTCACATTGGGTGATTCTCTCAATACCATTACTCTTATCTATGCATTGTTATGTTGATACAACATATTCTTGAATATGAGAAAGCCTTCTTTTGGAATCCATAAGTCTTCACAGTTTCTTTGCACACTAT